>CM075806.1:13580751-13640553 GCA_037975025.1 Excoecaria agallocha | reverse complement strand
TTTTCACAAGGAGAAAGGATTGTTCCTCATTCTCTTGTGTTATTGAGCAGTAATAGCAATCTAAAGAAGTACAAAATCAAGTTTTGTAGCTTCAAACTATAACCATTACACAATACCTAAAAAGAGAGCTAGCAATCTCGATTTTAAGCCGTCGGTGCAAGTGTGTGTGTGAGAATAGAGGGAGTGGCATAAAAGGCTATTCCTTGGCATTGGTGATCGAGATCTAAGGCGGACAAAGTCATCTTAGTTGCTGGCCATCACCGAAATCAATAACTAAAAGGCATCTTAACTTGTAAGTTCTACAACCTAAAATTGCATGTTTTCGTTCCTAGTTTTGGATATGTATGGTATGTATGATAAAAAATTTTATTTTTCCGCTGTGCTATCATGATTATCATACCATGTCATATTCCATCATTATCCACCAACCCACCATCAAGGACAAAACTCTAATCATTTCCAACCTCAACCCTATCATCCACCGGAATTCCAATCAAGACCACTTATTCAAGAAAAGAAGCCAAATTTAGAAGACATGTTTGCTAGTTTCATGAATAGCCAACAACAATTCATGGCGAGTCAAGATTCAAGGTGGAAATCTCAAGAGCAATGGAACCGAAACCAAGATGCTTCAATGAGAAATTTGGAGACTCATTAGGTCAACTTGCAACTTCAATGTCGAATAGACAACCAGGGACATTTCCTTCAAATGTAGATCGAAATCCTAAGGAGGAAGCCAAAGCAATTACTTTAAGAAGTGGTAAGGAGACAGCACGAGAGGAAGAAAGAGGTAAATCACCAACTTCATCAACTGATTTGGAGGAACCAACACGGAAGGTAAGTATTTCTAACTCTAGAGTAGAGGTAGATGTGGATGTTCCAAGGAATGACAAGGGAAAGAGTATTGTGAATCCAAACATAGAGGATCTTGATATCAATAGGTTGCCATTTCCTGCTGTAGCTAGGAAGGAGAAGAAAAATGAGCAATTGGCTAGGTTTCTAGAGATGTTTAAGAAATTACATATTAACTTGCCTTTTGCTGATGCACTAGCACACATGCCCAATTATGCTAAGTTTATAAAGGAACTTTGTTCTAATAAAAAGAAATTAAAAGGGTATGGCACTGTGCAACTCACGAAAAATTTTAGTGCAATCATCATGAATAAGATCCCAGAAAAATTGGAAGATCCAGGTAGCATTACTCTACCTTGTGAAATTGGTGAGACCTTTGTTGGAAACGCTTTATGTGATCTAGGGGCCAGCATTAACTTGATGCCTTATTCCATGTGCAGGAAACTCAACTTAGGAGATCTAAAGGAAACTGGAATGAGACTTCAACTAGCGGATAGATCGATGAGAAAGCCAAAGGGAGTTATTGAGAATTTACTGGTGAAGGTAGGAAAATTCATTTTTTCCGTGGATTTTGTGGTCATGAAAATGGAGGAAGACAGGAAGGTGCCCCTTATCGTGGGAATACCATTTTTGAACACTGCAAAGGCTTTGATTGATGTTCATAGGCAAAAGATTACTCTTCGATTCAACAACGAAGAATTGGTGGCAGATATGAACAAGTCTCAGAAATATCCATCAAGTGACCTAGAAGAGTCAGTATATTTCATGGACAAAATCGACGAATGTGTAGATGAAGTGCAAGAAAAAGTACTACTAAATGATTCAGTAAATTCAAGCTTAATACATTCCTTGGAAAATGAAGATTTGGATGGAGTAGAAGAAGAACAGATAGCAGCTATGGAGAAAGGATGAGAAGAGGTGAATCTAAAGCAAAAGAGAAATACTTTACAAGAGGGGGAGTTGAAATCTGAACTTAAACCTCTTCCTCCTCATTTAAAGTATGTATTTTTGGAAAATAAAGGAAAACCAATAATTATCTCTTCTTTGTTAACAGGTGTTGAAGAGGAGACACTGCTCAAGGTGTTAAAGAAGCACAAGGAGGCTATAGGATGGGAGACAGTGGATTTAAAGGGTAGTAATCCAAGCTATTGCACTCATCGGATTCCTATGGAGGAAGATTGTAAACCAATAGCTCAACCCCAAAAAAGGCTCAATCCGGCTATATAAGAGGTGGTAAAGAAAGAGGTACTCAAACTACTTAATGCAGGTATAATCTATCCAATCTCTGATAGTAAATGGGTTAGTCCAGTGCAATGTATCCCTAAGAAAGGGGGAATGACAGTGGTGAAGAATGAATTAGATGAACTTATTCCAACTCAGACAATTACGGGTTGGAGGGTGTGCATAAATTATAGGAGATTGAACCATGCCATCCGAAAATATCATTTTCCATTGCCATTCATTGATTAGATGTTAGAGAGGTTAACTGGTAATAGGTTTTATTGTTTCTTAGATAGGTATTCGGGATACTTGCAAATCCCCATAGCCCCTAAAGATCAGGAGAAAATAACCTTTACCTGCCCTTATGGCACATTCGCCTATAGGAGGATGCCTTTTGGCTTGTGTAATGTGCCGGCTACGTTTCAGCGGTGCATGATGGCAATTTTCCATGATTTTATAGAAAAATTTATGGAGGTATTCATGGATGACTTTACCATTTATAGGCTAAACTTTGAGAGTTGCTTATAGCATCTCAATTTAGTATTAGGTAGGTGTAAGAAGACCAACTTAGTGCTAAATTGGGAAAAATGCCATTTTATGGTAAGAGAGGGCATAGTGTTGGGACACAAGATTTTTGAGAAGGGGATTGAGGTGGACAAAACAAAGATAGAGGTTATAGAGAAGCTTCCACCATCGACCAATGTTAAGGGAGTTAGGAGTTTCTTAGGGCATGCAGGTTTCTATCGAAGGTTTATTAAAGATTTTTCAAAAATTGCGAAACCTTTGTCAAATTTGTTAATGAAAAATGCTCCTTTTGAATTTAATGATGAATGTTTAATGGCTTTTAAATTTTTGAAGCAAAGGCTTATTTTGGCTTTGGTGATCATATCTGCGAATTGGAATTTGCCCTTTGAGCTAATGTGTGATGCGAGTGATTTTGCAGTAGGAGCAGTGCTCGGACAAAGACAAGAGAAAGTATTTTGTGCTATTTATTATGCAAGCCACACTTTGACAGGAGCCCAAGTTAATTACACCACAATTGAAAATGAGCTTCTTGCTATTGTATTTGCCTTTGAGAAGTTTCGATCATATCTACTTGGAGCAAAAATTGTGGCGTGGTCTGATCATGCAGCACTAAGGCATCTCTTTACCAAGAAGGAATCTAAGCCAAGATTGATAAAATGGGTACTCCTCTTGCAAGAGTTCGATTTGGAGATCAAAGACAAGAAGGGAGCAGAGAACCATGTGGCGGATCATTTGTCACGATTGGAGCATGATTATGTCGAGAAAGGGGAGATTGTGGACTTATTCCCTGATGAGCGTATTTGTGCATTATTTATTTGTGAAATTTCTGTACCTTGGTTCGCTAATGTGGCAAATTTTCTCGCAGGTGGTTATGTGCCAAGGGACTTCACATGGCAACAAAGAAAGAAGCTGCAAGCCGATGCAAAGCATTACATTTGGGGTGATCCTTACCTTTTTCGTCTTTGTGCTGACCAAGTGCTAAGAAGGTGTATCCCCAATGAAGAGCAAGCAGAAATTATTTGAGCCTGTCACAGTGGAGAAGCTAGTTGACATCATGGACCTAATATAACGGTATCAAAAATTTTCTTTTCTGGATTTTATTGGCCTACCTTATTTAATGATGTTAAATTGTTTATTCAAACTTGTGATCGATGTCAAAGGGTGGGAAATATAACTAGGAGAGATGAGATGCCATTGACCAATATGCTTGAGGTTGAAATATTTGATTTGCGGGGAATTGATTTCATGGGGCCTTTTTCGATTTCTTATGGGTTTGAATATATCCTCGTGGCAGTAGATTATGTGAGTAAATGGGTAGAAGCTATAGCTACTAGGACTTGTGATGCAAATGTTGTCCTAGAATTTTTAAGGAAGAACATATTCATTCGTTATGGAGCCCCGAGAGCTATCATTAGTGATGGTGGGAAGCACTTTGTTACCACCAATTCAAGGTCTTGTTGAAAAAATTTAAAGTGAGACATAAAATCACTACCACATACCATACCCAAGCCAATGGCCAAGTTGAAGTGTCCAACCGAGAGTTAAAAGCCATCTTAGAGAAGACTGACAGTGCATCTAGGAAGGATTGGTATCTTAAGCTAGATAAAGCTTTGTGGGCATATAGGACAGCCTTTAAAACACCAATAGGAATGTCACCTTTTAAGTTAGTGTTTGGCAAGTCCTGTCATCTACCAGTGGAATTGGAGCACAAGGCTTATTGGGCTACTAAGTTTTTGAATCTTAATCTTGAGAATGCAGGAAAATGCAGGTCCTTGCAGTTAAACGAGTTGGATGAGATTCGATTTTGGGCCTATGAACATGTGAAGAAGTACAAGGAGAACATGAAGAAGTGGCAAGATCGTAAAATCACCAAGAAGGAATTTATGCCAGGAATGAGGGTACTTCTTTATGATAGCAGACTGAGATTGTTTCCTGGAAAGTTAAAATTGAGGTTGAAAGGGCCCTATGTGCTAGTAAGAGCAGACAAATTTGGGGTGGTGACTCTCAAACACCCAAGAGATGAGAAAGAATTCAAGGTAAATGGACATCGCGTGAAGCCCTATTTCGAGCCAACATTTGAAGGTGCTTCAGTGATTGTCACTCTTCAAGACCCTTGACGGTATTTGAAAGTCCAGCTGCGGACTTGATAAATGCAGAACTACCTCTAACTCATACTTTTGAATAATGTTTTGTGTTAGTTTCTTTTTAGTAGTTGTGTTAAGGGTAGTGGTTCAAAGGTTGTGAGTTTCATTCAATTTGTTTGTCTTTTTCTGGAAATTTAGTAGAGGAGAAAGGTTTGTTTAATTGTTAAACGAGAGTGAGAGAAATGAAAAATTTCCAATAATTTTTAGGGGCTCATGGTTACTATAAAAATCATAGTAACCATGAGGTCCCTTTAATTTAGTCCAGAATTGGAATCCGTTTTATCTCACGGTTACTATGGTTTTTATAGTAACCGTGAATAATGTCCATTTTTGTTCCAGTAGCAATGTGTGGAGTATCTCACGGTTACTATGATTTCCATGATGACCGTGAGATACATTCGTTTTAGTCCAGAAGCAAATTTCATTTTATCTCACGGTTACTATTAAATTTATAGTAACCATGACCCAGGTTAGTTTTTAGTCTAGAAACTTTAGTTAAGTTACCTCACTGTTACCATGATATTCATAGTAACTGTATTGTTTTAAAAAAAAAAAACGAAACCCTACTTTTATGAAGCCCTTTTTTCCATTTCTTTTTCATTTCCTTTCATTTCATCTCTCTCTCTCTCTCACTTTGCTTGTCTCTCTCTTCTTCCTCCTCCCCTCTTCTTCTTCGCCATGCACCGCCGCTGGCCACCATCATCTCCGGTAAGTTTATTTTTGTTCCCGCTTTTGTTCTTTTTCTTTCTTTTTGCTTAAATCTAGGAGTTGAATCATGGTTTCCTGTGTTCTTCTTCGTTCTTCTTCTTCTTCTCCGTTCTTCTTCTTCTTCTTCTCCATTATTTTTTTTTCTTCTTCTTTGTTTTCTTGTTTTTCGTCTTCGTTATTTCATTCTTGTTAGTTAGATCTAGTGTCTGTTTGTCTAACAATATTTTTTTTTATGATTATGGTTGTTTTTAGTTCCTTTATTTTTCCACCATCATCACAACCAAGTAAGTCTCCTTCCTTTTTAATTATTTATATATTTTATTTTATTTTTATCTTTATTTTTTGGGAAGTTTCTGTGTACTTTTTCTTTATTTCAATTTCTTTTTAGTAGCTTTTGTAGTTGTTTTTGTCTTTCGTTTTCATGTGTTGTTCTTGTTTTCTCCTTCCTAAATGTTTCTTTTAATTGTTTTATATAAAAAAAATCAAAGATTTTTGCTTTTTGATTGTTATGTTTGTTGTTTAGTTAAGTTCTTCATGTATTTCTTTTTAGGATTTATTCTTCTTTCTTATTTTTTTAAGTAGTCATTCCTTTATTTTATTTCCTTTTTAGTGCGTTTTCCTTTGTTTTGGTTTTGTTTTCGTTGTTTTTCCTCTGTGAGTTTTACCTGTGTTTGGTTATGGATAAATTTTGTATGTAAGGTACACAGCCTACAGGTATGTTCTCATCTCCCCTCTCAAAAATTTTTCTTTTTTTTCCTTTTTGTTCTTTCTTTTACTTTCTGTGTTTGGCAATTGACTTAGAGAAGTGATGGCATTTGTTTAGTCATTCTGTTCTGTTGTGTTTCGTGTATGTCCCTGAAGCACTTATAATTTTCACTTTCTGTCTTGTCTAATTTTCGCCAATTGAGCCCTGTTTCTTTCCATTTAGTGCACTGCATTTTAATCTTGCTGAGTATGATGAGTGCAAATTGTGAATTTTTGCTTACATTGATACATCAAAATTGTCATGCTTACAGATTTATTCCATGTTGCTCAATGCATTGTTTTACCATGATTTGGAACTGTTGCACAAATGTACACTTAGTTAGTCATTCATTTATCAAGCATATCTTATACTCAAATAAGCATGCCAAATCAATAATCTTTTGTCTAAGTTAGCAATTGCATTTGTATGCATGTGTATGCCCCTTTTTGTTCTTGAGGTATATAGGCTGAAACGATTCGACCTGCGGGCTACTGGTTTCCAAAGGATGACTCGGTCATTGTGGTTGAGTGCCACGTACCTCTAAGGAATTTGTGTGTGACATAAACTTATATATGCATTCTTATCTACTCCTACTATCTTTTTGTTTATTTTCTTCTCTCAACGTGTAAACTTTCAATCTTGTTGTTTTTAGGCAGTGGCACCTAAAAGAGCTCGTGCTTCCAATTCTTCTCAAGCACCAGAAATCCTCCCACTTACCAGCCAGCCCTTACCATCTGAAGAGCATGTCGAAGCTAGTCAGCAACCACAACCAGCCCCTGTGCAACAGAAGCCATGAAAGAAGAAAAGACCAAAAGTACCAAGCTGGTTCCTGAAAAGATGCGGACCAACTATGACATATTTTCCAACTATGAGTACCTGCCTTCAGTTTATCTCAATTTGAGTCTGCTAGAAAAGCTGGAAATCAAGGAGGAGATTGACAGCCACATTGCAGCTGACCGGTGTCTAGCAAGTGTACTAGATCGGCTAGTAATATAAGGAAATATAGATTAAGACCCCAAATATCGTACCCAAGGGAACATGGATTGCTAAGGATAATACCTATATATGAATTAAATTAATCTGAGATTGTTTCCCAAATGTTTTTGATTTAAAGGTAAAAATTAAACAAAATAAACAATTAAACAAAACAAAAACTAAAACATGAATTAAAAACAAAGCAATAACTGGAATTCTCTTGCTAAAGGAACTATCCACCTTAACTTTCATTGTAATGACTTAAATTCAATAGAAATACCAGTGATTATGGAAAAACTAGTAGTAAAGCAAGATATCTTTATTCAAGTATATCATTCTTAGTATTAAACTCATAGACAAATATAATACTTAGCATGAAAATCTAGTTTTAACTTCCTAAATATTCATTGAAGCCTTTCTCAAGTGATTCAACTCCAATTCATTCTTAGTTCCTCTTCTCTTAGTATTAACCAATAAAATTCACACATAATCATCTCATATTTCGGATAATAATCATGCATAAACATTAAAGAGTTAATCTAAGAACATGCAAATCATTAACTATGTCAAAACCAATTTTTAGTTATTTATTCAATAAACCAACAATCAATCTCAACACAATCAAGGATAATAATATGCTTAAAACCAAGAAATAATCAACCGATATTGAAATTAAGCTCAAAACAAAGTCATAACAATGAAAATTTAAGATTTTAAGAATCCATTAGCAAAAGAAGAAAAACTACTTCCTAAACATAATTAAAAACTAAAGACAAAGTTGAAAAGAAAAACAGAAAAACAATGTAAAATAAACTAAGCCTAATTCTAAGATTAATTCCTAATAGATTCTAAGATTCGATTCTTTCTTTGGTGTTTAAGTCTTCTATTTATAGGCAAAAACGTGGTAGATTTCTTCCAAAACTGCAGAAACCAAATAGGAAGTGAATTATGCTCAAAACAGGAAATCGAAAATCCTTCGCGCAATTGGAGAATCAGATCACGTGGCCATGGCTTTTAGTGTGTATTTCTACGTGACCACGGCTCATTTAGTTCCTCTTCCACACGTGGCCACGTGTGTTCCTTCACTGGGAATCCACGTGGTCACGTCTATGCATTGTTTTCTCCTTTTAGTCTTTCACGTGGCCATGTGTAATTTTGTTCTTTGAAACACATGGCCATGTGTTCCCTAGTGTATTTTCACACGTGGCCATGTGTTGGTTTCTTCTTCAAATCACGTAGTCACTTGTTTCTCTTATTCTCTTCTTCACATGGCCACTCATCTCCCTTTGATAATTCACACATGGTCACGTCTAGCTTTGTTCAATCTCTCACGTGGCCATGTGATCCTTCCTTTTACATTTCACGTGGGCACGTATAACTCTTATGGAATTCACGCTAATATCTTAACATGAATTTTCCAAATTTACAATTTTGACCCAAATCTTCTTGCCTTTTTACAATTAAGTCCTTTTTTCTTGCAAATTAACCCTAAAAAACACCAAAATTTACAATTAACTCAAAAAACATAAAACTAATAAATTAAACTCAAATCTAACCTAATTAATCACAAAATTAACCTAATTAAACACCTAAAAATATACTAAAACATCATATAAATGACCATTATCAGCAGCCATCGATTGGGAAAGATTCTTTAACTGCAGGGAACTGGTTTATCCAAATTTGACCAAAGATTTTCTTTGTACTGTGCAATTTCATTTCGGACATGATAACAAGCTAGATATGGTGACATTTTTCTTGGAAGGAAAATTTTATGAAGTATCTTTGGCTGATGTCACCGAAGCACTAGGATTTCCACTAGATGGGATTTATGCCTATGAAGACTATTCAAAAGACAGAGCTTGGGAAGACATAAGAGACCCGCTGATTAGAGGTCCTTATGTGGCCGGTACCATAAAATTCCATTTACTGCGGGATCATGCTTTGCGAATCTTACATCATTTTTTCCCTATGTCTTTCATGTCTCATGTGCAAAGTGCAGGGCAAATTAATCTCCCAGAGGCTCTCATTCTCTCCTCTATGGTAAGACATTGTCGTATCAATGGTGTATACCATTGGTGGAACAAAATAAAGGAGATGCAGAAAAAGCCAACAAAAGTGAAGAAGATTTCTTTTGGTGGTTGGGTGACACTGATTGCTCGGCATTTAGGGCATCCATTAGATATAGATAAGAGCCTCCCTGCAATTTCTTTTATCGATGACAAAATGTTGAAGAATATGAAGATCCTTGTAAATGATGCTACTACCAAGCATGGGTTCTGGCTGATCGAGAGAGAAGAGTATTTGTACAAGATGAAACGCAGCCTGTGTAATCCTCCACCTGTCCCGGATCACGATTCTGTCACTTTGTCCTCTGCCCAATATACTGCTTTAATGGACCGCATGGATTCTTTAGCTGCCAATCAGGAGGAATTCAAGCATCAACAACAGCAGATCATTGAAGCCTTGGCTGCTTTGAATGCACGGCTTGATTCCCCTATTTTCCCGCACCCCTGAGCAGGAAGTTCTCTCTCCCCTCTTTCCGAGTTTGCGATTTATATTTGTACCTTGCTGTGGACAACAAGTTTTTAAGTGTGGGGTGAGAGAGAATATTTTAATTGTGCTGATATTGAATTTTAAACATGTGGGTTAAAAAAATATTTGAACAATTTTTGGAAGTTAACTTTTTTTGAAGAATTTGTTTTGTGCAGATTATCTTTTCAAAGGAAGAATTTGGAATTAAAATGGCGAAAATTGTGAAACTCTTGAACCAAAACTCTTTTTAATTTTTCAGTTGTTTAGTCTTTCTTTATAAATTTTGCATTATGAATGTTCGTTAGTGTTGGTTTAATGGAGTTTGTTTTGCTTCAAGTGAATTTACTTTATGTTTTCCATTTTCCTTCTGGTTTTAAGTTTTGTTTTGTTTTAAAATCTTTAATTTAAGTTAGAATAAAAATTTTTCCATTGAGTTATTAATCACCTTACCCTTAGCTTGAGCTGCCAGTTAATCTTGAATCGAATTAGCTTAGACTTGTTTTTGAACTGATAAGTTGAAAATACTGAGTAGCTAGAGAGCAATAGTTTATTTAGGAAAGATTGTTATTTAAATTGATCTCAATTAATCATATATCATTTGATTTCTTATTCAATGAGCACTTTAGGCTAAAAAAAAGGCCAGTGAGTGATAGCAGTCGAGTGAAGGAATTCTGGAATAGCTAGAATCTTCCTCATCACCCTTCGAAACGAATATTCAACTCAGATGAGATTAGGATATGATCCAGGCAGCCTTCTTTGGTAACCAATTTTTTTTTAAATGACATTTGACCTACCCTTAGTAAATTTTACCATTGTTAGCCCTTTTGAGCTTAATTGGTATGCTAAAAGCGTACTATTTATTTTTTTATTACACTTATGCTAAACCATGCAGCCTAAAATGCCTTTGTCTGTCCCATTTTGGAATTGGCCACTCTAGGTTGGAAAATGAAATTTGCATGTTAGGTTTGATAAATTTTTTATTATTAGTTGAGAAGAAAAGGGGAGTTAAAATTTTTTTAGGGATTATTAAGCTTAAACGTTCTAAATATCTTGGGATAAGGTTGATAAACAATTAATGTTTTTGGTGCCCTTCTTAGTAAGTAAATGAAAATTTCACTACATGTAAAAAAAAGTCAGTTATTATGCTGCAGAAAATAAGTATGGGGTACCTAGCATTTATAGGAAGTGTCATTTTTCTTACTTCCTACAATTTTGAGAACCCAACTAATGTCCTGAGATTAGTTTCCCTTCTTACAATGATAGAGCATGAATTTTGAAGGAGTTATTTTCTTGAGAAAGTTAGGTGAGTTGTATTTTTGGATAGTGTGGCTAATTCTATTTTTTTAACCTTATCAATTCGTTGGAGCCTTTGCCTTAACCTCAGTACAAACTTAATGTAAGAACTGGTGATTCTGTCTTGTTCTGAGTTATTTAGTGGAGATGACCCTTGTGGTTCAGGTGCTAAAGGAGAGACTTATGGCTATTCTGAGTAGAATGTGCAAATTTGTCGTAATTCTCTGAGTGCTTGATTGTTGGAATTTACTGGTAATTTTAATCTTAGAAGAAAATAAATTCGTTTTAGCCTCGCACACACATACGAGAAATTATTTGATATAGATCAATTTGAGTCATTTTGATAAACTTCTTCTTCTGAGTTTCTTCTGCTAAGTGTTGCTCTGACACTTCTGATTTTTCTTATTCTAAATCGGAGTCTTGAGTTTTTCAAGATTGTGAATAATTCATTTGCTTGAGGGCAAGCAAAGTCTAAGTGTGGGGTATTTTGATAACTCAAATTCAGTACTTAGTTTTGGTTTAATTTTAGTCTAGTTTTCATTGTTTTCTAACATCTTTTGCTTTATTTTCTTGCTTGCATTTAATAATTTATCCAATTCTCAGTTGATTCTAATTTTTGTGCGAATTTGGGAGCTTTTGATAGAATTTTGTGATTTTTGTAGGTATCTCACAGTTACCAGGAATTTTCTAGTAACCGTGACCCATGTATTCTGTCAAAACGCACCGTTTTGAAGTTTGTCATGGTCAGCATGGAAATTGTGCATAATAGGGTGGTAATCGTGACCTATGGAGTTTTCAATACAGAAGCTAAAGGAGAAGCATCTCACGGTTACTAAGGATTTCATAGTAACCGTGAGGGAGGCATAATTTCAGTCCAGAATGAAGAGGAGAGTTATCTCAAGGATACCAAGAATTTCATGGTAACCGTGACCAAATTTTGAATTTCAGCTCCGAGCCCTCTAACGGTTACTAAGGATTTCATAGTAATCGTGACCTATTTTAATCAAAAGAGGGTTTTTCATTAGAGGTCACGGTTACCAAGGATTTTATAGTAATCGTGACCCATGTTGACCTATTTAAGGCAGAGTTTTCTGCAAAATTGGGAGATGCAGTTTTTGGGTAATTCTTTCTTTTCTTCTTTCTTTGAGCTCTTTGTTCATTTTACACACATAAATACATAGATATACTTGAAAATAGGGGGATTTACACAGAAACACTTAGATTAAACATAGATATATAGTTTACAAGTATAGATCTACATATTTGAAGCTCATTTTTCCTGCAAGCTTTGGAGAAAGAGATTGAAGAGCTTGGATTCAGCTGGGTTTTCTTCACCATGAATTTCAGGGGTTATTCTATCTTTTTCTCTTTTCATTTTATTATGAATTATGAGTAGTCCTTTTTGTTGCTTGGGGATCTTTGAATCCCCTACTCATAATGTGAATCTTGAACTTAATTTGATTTTTACATGAATGGATGGTCTATTTTACATGTACTTATAGTGTATATCATTGATTTTTCGATCTATTAAGTTATTTTGTATCCATGGATGAATGGTATTTATCATATGTCTTAATGGGTATTAAGCCTAATAGATTTGAGTCTATGAATGATTTTGCTCAGTTTTTCTATCATGAATATCGTCTATTTTGGATGGCTTCGGAATGGGACTCTAGATGTGTGATATTTGTGATTTTAAAACTAGAGTAAGGAGTGAAATAGATGGGTTTTGGGTTGCCTGGCTCCTGAATGGGATGGTAGACCGAACTTAGGATCTTAGACCCGTGTTTAGGCTAGTTGTTGGGCTAGCTCCGGAATGGGACGTTTAGCAACTAGAATAGCTGGCTCCAGAATGGGACGCTTGGGTTGGAAGGGTTATCCCGGTTTCATTCATGTATACTTTTAGGTAACAATTTATTCACATTTGGGTATGGGGTGGATAAGTGAACCCGAGCAACGCTTGATTTCTATAGATTTTTACACTTGCTAATTTTTCAGAATTTAATACACTAAATTTAAATTGCTCTACATTGCATACTTAAGCTTTAAAGTTACGTTATATAAATCAAACAACTCATACACACAAACAATTAGGAATTCTTTAGCATACAATTAATCTTCATAGTCTTCACACACACATTTCTCTTGGGTTCAATATTGAGGGTCCTAACTATATCCCATTTTATTACTTGTTGATCTAGTGCACTTGCTAGGGTCGCAATAATTACCTAGAAGCCAAAAAAGACTCCTGCTGATTTCTATGTTGTCCACGCGAACGGCCACTTCGACCACATCCACGACTTCGACTACGATGTTAGACTGCTGAATTCCAATCAGCAAATTGAACAGTGGGAGCAATTTGAATGGTTATAGCTTCATTAACACAATCTCATGCTAGTTGACGTTCTTTATTAAAAAGCAAGCCATAAACAGAGTCTAAGGTGTGGGTTGCCATCCGTGAGTCAAAAGATCTATTGAATGGGTGATAGTCTGAACCTAAACCCATAAGGATTGCATCAACCAAATTCTCTTCATTGAATGGATGACCTAACACTGCCAGATGATCAGAAAGAGCTTTGGCTCGCTGAATATAGGTGGCAATAGAATCAGTACCTTTTTGGAGGGACAGAATCTGAGCTCTTAAATTTCGTATCTGAGGTTTTGAACTTGCAACATAAGAAGCCAACAATTTATCCTATGTAAGCTTAGCTGTGGTGGCACTGACAAGTTGAGGTAGAAGAGAAGCATCGATGGAAGATAAGATCCAACTGAGGATAAGTTGGTCTTTGCGTTCCCAAACCTTAAAGTCAAGATTGGCAGTGCCATTAGGTAACAGTTGCGAGGGGCTGAAATAGAGCCATCAACATGACCCATGAGACCATAGCCTTTAAGAATTGGAGTTAGTTTTGTTTTTTAGAGAAGAAAATTGGATGTGTTTAGTTTGATGGAAAAGTTTCTGATGGTAGGGAGAGATGGCAAAAAATTCTGCTGAGTGGAAACAGCGACTCTAGTAGAACCAGAGGTGGCTGTAGTTTCAGTAAACATGTTCAAGAAAAATTGGTATTAAAACCCTTTTAGCTTTGATACCATAAAGATGCTGCAAAACCTACTTATATTGTATTGAATACAATGATATATACAAGAGGATAGTTGGTTTCGACTAGGACACAGTAAGAGTCCTAAATACAGAGTGACTATAAAATACAAGAAGTCTAAAGTACAGAGGAGACTATAATTGATATATAATACAATATAAAATAAATAGAAAACTATTTCTTGTCATGTGTATCACCTGCCTTACAATAATGTGTATGACTATCATTTTTTATAGAAAGTACCTAGACAGCCAATTATGAGGTTTTCATTGCTTTTCTATCATGCATCGGTTTCTTTTCTTTAATTTTTTTATTTCTGTATAATTACATATAAAAAAATAGCAAATGAACAGAGGGAAAGCATGAACCATCTGTAGAAAAATCACCTTAAATATTACACAACATAATTCACAAAAGAGAAAAAAAAATTGAACATCTACAGATACTAACCGGTTGTCCCAAACAAGAAATGATTAATCTCACTAATAGCAGCAGAAACTATGGCAATTACTAGATCTGAAATTAATCTATCGAATTGATATATAATATATCAAAAGCATAAACATCATGCAATATAATAACAATTAATTGCTATAATTATAAACTTGATTTAAAATAACAATTATACCTTGAAATTAATATATGTATAAATGGAGAGTATGTAATTTTAACCAAAAAAAAAAGAGAGAGAATGAAGTCTAATACCTCAATCTCAGTTGCCTTGAAGTCCTCTTGAAGAACAGATTGCAAAGCAGAAATAACAGTTTACATGACAGCAGCAGCATGCACAATTAGGGCCCTTACAAATATAAGGTCAATAATGACGGAACAAGCAAGATATTGTAAAAATCATCTACAAGCATTTCCACTGATTGGAAAAATAATCAAATAAGAAACCAAGAATCTATAATGTTAATATGATAATCCAGAATATAATAAAGCTTTCTCAGAATTCAATATTTAATAGTTAAACAAAAAGGATCTCTATAGATAATAGTATTGCCTTATACTAAAATCAATTTATATTCATTTTAAAATTGCTAAAATATTACTTTACTCAACCAAAATAAATAAAATCAACTTATGTGGATTTTAATTTATCAAGCGTTTAAACCAAAATAGCTTAGCAACTTGTGCTGCAAACTCTGTTAGTTAGTCTTGAGTTTTTCTTGCCAATTGTGTATGAAGCTTCAACAAAATTGATAAGTATGATGGGATAATATAGGCATTTATGGTTAAAAATTGCAATCTAAATATAACAGAGACAAAAAGGACACAAGTATAGATTGCAATGTTATTATATTAAACGAGGTTTTCTACTGATTCTCATGGTTAGTCTTAGGCTCTTGAATTGGTATTTGCTTTCCACTGCTAATTCCTAGCTAATATGTGCTTTCTATCTATGTTTTCCAGTCAATTTTGTGTTCAATCAGGTATCTTAAACGATATAGTTAATGTAAATTGAAATTGGAAGTCCCGTAAGTATCTTCAGCCGAATAGGTGGCTACAAAGTTGACTGCGAAGAGAATTACAAGCTCTTTTATAGGTCTATATTTCACGTTATATATGTGCTATTGCTACTGTTGTAAATTTTGAGAAATCATATTTAATGCTTTGGTTTATTATATTTATGTGACTAAAAGATGATAACCAAAAAAAATATACAACAATTGTACATTGAACAATAAAATGAAAAGCTTCAAGCAGCAGTAAACAATGAAATCCTCAATTTTCCTAAAAATGTGCAGCCTGAGATAATAATAAGCAAAAAAAAAAGTGAATATATAGCTCACCTTCAGATTACAAATTAAATCATTTGAAATATAATGCTTTTACATATGCAATATAATCATTTCAGGTGACAAGATAACAGAGCCAATACAGAGCCATCGATTAAAACCCTAAGACTGAGTATAAACCAGATTATAAGAATTTGAGATCAAAACAAACAACAACAACAAAATAGCATAAAAGGTTACCTTAAACAAAGATCATTGCCGACTTTAAGTTCCTATACAGGCAGAAACCAAAAGGCTTAATAAGTCCCCAATCCAAACAAACAATCAAACAAAAAATCCAATAGATATAAACAATTTTCTTATAGTTTGATTATAATATGAAATTTCAGCTAAAAAATGGCCAATGCATTGCTACCCAGCTGAATATTGGTAGTTACTAACAATTAGATTACAAGTAGAAGAGAAAGAAGGGCAAACAAACTTGAATATCTTCTTTATGAATAGCCTCTGTTTCAATCGAAATTGCCTCCAAAAGCTCAAAATTTGAGTTTAAATAGAGGAAATCATGAACCGAATCAAGAAAATCGTTTCAAATTTTATTTTGATTGCAACAATCCAACTTGGTTGAGATAAATAAGAAGAAATCGAAATCAGATTTTGATATTTGTGAGTAGAGTATACAACAGGTCAAGAAGAAAAAGAAAAAATAGATGAAGCATGAGATGAAATTCTAAGATAGTATGTGAGTAGAGTATGCAAGAGATTAAGAAGATAAAAAAAATAGTAGAATCGGAGAGGATGTCGTTTTCGAAAAATAAGACGTATTTTTTTATGGAAAATAAAAACTTTGGAGAACATATAAAATAGTTCTCCAAATTCTTTTATATTTTAGAAAATAAAAAAATTATTTTCTATTTTCGATTTGAAAAAATTATATTAAATGAATATAATTTTTTATTTTCTATTTTTACAGAAAAAAATTTCGAGAAAATAGGCCTGTTTTTCACAAGTAAATAGGGCCTATATTACTATAAAATTTATTTGGTACATTGTGTGTGTTGTATGCAACATATGTGGACTATTAAATAAAAAATAAATAAGATATCATTTTTAATCTAAGGATTCATATAAATTGCAACTACGGTTAATATACGTAAAAGACTTTTTAAAGGAGAAAGTTATATAATTTCCTAAGATATCATAGAATACAAATGTTTGTATGTACAGCCGCCAATCGTACAAGAAGCAAAAGGTGTACGAAGGTAGCTATTATTGGCTCCACTAGCGGTTAAAACCGCTTCTATGATCGTTAAATGATGCTGTATAAGCGGTCTCTATTTTGTAGGGGTAGTTTAGTAAAACTTGGGGTTAGATACGTTTGCAGTGGCAATCATTGGGGACAATTTTTTAAATAGTGTAGTTTAAATAATAAATTACAAAAATGGGGTTGATGGTAAAAAATTTATCAAAATGGAGTGGTTGGGAGACGCGGAGGTGGGAGGGAGACAAGGTCTGAAACCGTTGGTGGGACCAGCGGTTTCACGTCTGAAACCGCTGGTCCCACCAGCGGTTTCACGTGTAACCCGACGCTTCCCCACCCCTATATAAATCTTGCCCGATCACTCACCGTTTTCCTTACAACGAAAAATTATAAACTCGTCTATTTCAATTT
The DNA here is from genome assembly GCA_037975025.1 of Excoecaria agallocha. Taxonomy (NCBI): domain Eukaryota; kingdom Viridiplantae; phylum Streptophyta; class Magnoliopsida; order Malpighiales; family Euphorbiaceae; genus Excoecaria; species Excoecaria agallocha. The sequence goes on along the minus strand of CM075806.1, from coordinate 13,623,049 downwards.
TTGTTCGTGTATTGGCAAATATCTAAGTAGAAGATATATTTATGTCGGATCAATAATATTTTCTACAGCATTATCATAAAAGGTTAGTAAATATTTATTTATTTTTATGTATAATTATATATATTCAATTTTATTTTAAATATATGATGATGGTAATTTTATTTAGTAAAATACATAAATTATCGTGGCAGCTTATATTTTTATAAATAATTTTATTAATATTTTAATATTATTATTTGGACTATTATGATTACTGATATTATTATTATTATTGTAATAATAATTGTGATTATCTTAATTATTATTATTATTGTTATTATTATTATTATTATTATTATTATTATTATTTATAATATAATAAAAGAAATAATAATTATTATTGAATAAATAAAAATATATAAATTAATTAATGAAATATTTTAATATTTTGCACATATAGGTAGTTGAAAGATGTCGACGTATACTGACTTTTATTTGCACACCGGAGGAGAAATAAGTGTTGGAGCATCGGGTTTTCAGTACAATGTATGTGGTCCAAATGCCGTTACAAGGAGAATGAGAGTTAAAAATAAGCCGACTCTTCCTGAATTGGTTCATAAAATTCACGTGAAATTGGGTTTAGGTCTGAACGATGTGATTTCTAGAATAATTTACAAAAGTCCAATGTACAATCGCGGATCGTTATGTTGGACTTCCGTGGATTTGGCGGATGACGAAGATATAGATGCAATTTATGATAATTTGATGAGATATGATGATTATAACTTGGTAGAATTAATTATTGAAGTTGGTGAGGGAGGTGCAGGAGCCAGTCGACCCACTTATGGACAAGGATATCAATATACAAGCGAGGCATTGGAAAGAGAAAATATCGAGGCGGGTCGTCAGCAAATGTTTAATGAAGTCGGCCCTAGTCAGCCTACACAGTCCAATCTGCTGAGACAGTCTATAACTCGATTGGATGGTGAATTACTTGGAATCCAGGTTAATGTCAGTTCAGGTCAAGCTCAATTGCGCCGATCAGTTAGCCAGGTGCCTAATGCAATGGTGAGTCAACCAAGGCGATCAATAAGCCGAAGGGTTGGTGATTTTTTTAGTAAATCACTATTTGGAAATAGATCGAGAAGTAATTCGAGTCAGAGAAATTTTGTTGGGGGAGTAGCTGCACAGCCAAGTCATGTTACAGAACCCGATAATCAGCGATATTCGATATCCCATATCCCAGGTGCCAGTCGAAGGCGTTCTGTTTCCCATGTACCTGATGACAGGCAACGAGGATCCATTTCTCATATTCCACCAGATAATCAACGGCATTCTGTTTCCCAGATTCCTGATTTAAATCAGCAGCATTCAGTTCAACAGGTTACAGATATAACGACTAGTCAGCATGGGCAATCTTTCAATAGAAGAGATGTGGATTTACTTTGTGATAGCATTTTCGGCAACACTGAAAATATAAGTGCGAGCGAGGGAACTGGCTATAATGCTAACACCACAGATTGTGGACAAGAAACGTCAATGTCTTTTGGAGAGAATGATGATCTTGAAGATGTTCCAATGTACAATGATTACGTTTCGCCTAATGATGATGTTGAGGCTGAAACAGTTAACATGATTGCTGAAAGTGATGGCGATGATTCTGATCACAGTGAATATGCCAGTCCATTAGCATCGATGCATCCGATAGAGGAGACAGGGCAGGAAAACTTTGTGTTCCCGTCGGAGCATTACTCGGAAATAGATTTCGATGCAGCCCAAATCCCCATTTGTGAAGATCTTCACTTTGCAACTTGGGATGGTGTGTCCGAGTTATCGACAGGCTTAGTCTTTAAAAGCAAGGATGAAGTGAAGTATTGTGTGAAGAAGTATTCAATAATGAGAAATGTGGATTTCAGAGTTGTTGAATCGAAGCCAACTTATTGGGTTGTGCAGTGCGCAATGGCCGATGATGGATGCAGATGGAGGTTAAGAGCTATTAGAAAAGAAAGTAGTCCTTTTTGGACTGTGACAAGATTCAAAGGACCTCATTCATGTGTTGCTGGTAATGTATCAATGGATCATCGGCAACTGGGCTCTCAAATTATTCGCAAGTGCATAACTGGCATGGTAAGTAAACAACCAACTTTACCTATTGATGTTATTATTGAGGCTGTGAAGCAACAATTTAATGTTGAAGTATCGTATCGCAAGGCTTGGTACGCAAAGATGAGAGCAATAGAGTGTATATTTGGTAATTATGTTGAGTCTTATCAAAGGTTGCCAAGATTCTTAATTGCCTTACAAACGTACAATCCTGGAACTGTTTATGAGTTTGTGGTTCAAGAAACGGAGGACCCATCAGAGAAGCAATTTAAAAGGGTGTTTTGGAGTTTTAAACCTGCATTAGATGGATTAGCTCATTGTAAGCCACTTCTGTTGATAGATGGTACGTTCTTGACTGGAAAATTTAAACAGACACTACTTATTGCAAGCTCAGTTGATGGGAACAGCATGCTATTTCCAGTTGCATTTGCTATTGTTGAGTCTGAAAATAAATCCAGTTGGGCTTGGTTTATGTCCATGATTAGAAAGCATGTCACTCAACGTGTCGGCCTTACAGTAGTATCGGATCGGCATGCCGGTATAATGGCTGTATTCCGAGATGAACGGAGCGGGTGGAAAGAACCTTTAGCATTTCACAGATTTTGTTTGCGGCATTTCGTTAGCAACTATAACACGCATCACAGAAATCCAACAATCAAAAATCTTCTTTACAAGGCGGGTAAGTTAAAAAAAAAATCGTAAGTTTGCAACTATTTTTGTAATCAATTTTACAACTTCTATGGGTTTACATATTTCTTACTTTTGTAGGTGCACACTTTCAAAGGCGCAAGTTTGAGCAGCTTATGGACAATATCAAAGAGCTTGACGAAGAGTCATATAATTGGGCAATGAAGATATCACCAGAGTATTGGACACTGTCTGAGGATGGTGGTTATCGATATGGGCACTTGACAACAAATATTGCCGAAAGTGTCAATAGTGCTCTGAAAGGTGTTCGCATGATGCCAATTACTGCAATTATTGAACATGTTTTGGCTCGTTTGGTGAAATTTTACAATCAGCGCAGGGAAATGTACATGGCCAAAATGGCACAAGGCTTGCGGTTCACACCTCGATGTGTCGAAGTAATGACCAAGCGTGCTAACAAGGCTCGACAAAACGTAGTGATGGAATACGATATTCGATACAAAGTGTTTAAGGTATTATCATGTCGAGCACCTGATATAAATGTTGAGCCTGAAACATATATAGTCAGTCTTCAGAAACGTGAATGCGAGTGTGGTAAGTTTCAAGGAACAAAAATTCCTTGTTCACATGCAATTGCATGTTGCATGTATAGGAATCTTGACATGTATCATTTCGTAGATAACTGTTATACTATTGCCGAGTCACTCAAATGTTACGATGGGCAATTCAACCCAATGGGCAATAAAGCCTACTGGCCTGAGTATCAAGGGCCTAAATTGGTACCTGATATGGAGTTACAGAGAAAGAAAGGTAGGCCAAAAACAACCCGCATTCGAAACGAGATGGATAGAAGAGAAAAGGGATATGTCACTCATTGCAGTAAGTGTGGTCATGCCGGACACAATAAAAAAACTTGCAATAGTGATGTTGGATCGTCGAGTCAAAATTTTAGAGGTTAACAATTGAGTTATCTTATATATATATATGTTGTATGTTTTTTATTATATGTTATCAAATATTTATGTTGAGTTTGCCATTTGATCCCACCATTTTATATAAATATTAATAATCATGGTTAATCAAAGTAATAAAAAACTCCATTCATATCGTAATATTAAAACATAAGCTGATTGTATTTACACATAATGATGCAATATATACGAACATTCAAAACCTCCTACTTCGGTTCGATCTGCTATGTGTATCAGTCTGACTGTCCGTCTCATCGATAGTCGGATCGTGCGGCAATGGCATGACATCACTAAATTCTCCACTGTATTGGGGTTGGTCAACGAAACCATGACTGCCTGCCATATCTGGTCCACTGAATAGTTCATTGAAAAAATCATCGCCGTCCATTGACTGACTTGTTGGTGCATATGGTGTAGACTCAAACTGAAATGGTAGGCCCGTTTGATCATATTGGGTGGATTCAAATTGACATGAAGGACCCGTTTGGGCAATGACATCGTACTCATGTTGATCTCCTGAAGACAAACTGATGTTCAGATCAACATTCAATGCTGATGGCCCTGCCTCAAAGTCATTGCATCTAGCTTGTCCAAGTACAGTGTCAAATAATTGTTCTTGACTCACGGAAGACAAACTGCACGAGCTGGAAGGATCTTCAGGGAAATAAGGCCACTGCATTGGTTGGGGACCCTGGTGCACTCCAGCTGGAATATGAATGGACTCAACTGTAGTTCGCCTTTCTCCCATTCCTCTCCTACTGCGTATAGATTGACGGGAATCCTGAAAAGGATGGGCCATCGGGGGTATATGTGCAGTATCAGGAACTGGCTGTCTGGGATAGTCAGTTGTCCGTCTATCAAAGGCACCAACAGCTCCTAATATGCCATCAGATGCCAATCGTATACCATGTTCAGCATTGGACGAAGAACCAATCTCGGAGTGCCTGATTTGTTCAGCATAATCGGCCTAAAAGAAAATAAATAAATTTGTTACAAATTGTCGATATTATTATTAAAATATATATAAATTAATATTAAATCATACCGATGCACCGATAGAGGCACCTATCTGGGTCATCCACCGTATTGTGCGTGATGAATACCATTGCATATACTGTGATCTCGGATGTAAAGGTGCTTGCAGAGGGGAATTTCTTACAACGCGATTATGCCGATTACTCCACTCATGAATAAAACATGAAAATCTACTTTCCCAATTCTGATTAGTATGACCTCTTAAATCATACGAATGTACTGCATCATCATATTGTGGAGGGTGAGGAATCGGCTGGTCCATTCCGAATTGTCTTAGACATCGATCGGGGTGGTGCCACTCGATAATATTCCAACAGACTAGTGGCACGACTGACGTCCAAATTGCATTTCCATTAATACAAAATTGTGGCAATAAGTGCAACACATTCCTGTAAGGCTCCCAAACCATCTGAACCAGAAAATTATAATATAATCATTATATAAAAAAACTTGTATTATACTACAATATAGTCTAGAAAAGGGAAATTATAATTAAACCTGGTCATCACGCTGTAAGTCCAAATCGAGACGGTATTGAAAAACATCTTTACTATTAATTTTGCTTGGATCTAATCCAAAACGCCACCTGAAAATTTTCAACCATCAACTGTCATTCAGCAAATTAAATGAAAAATTTTATTTTTCAAATAAATATATTTTAAATATAAAATCACTATATATTACCTGCATCCATAAGGCATGGACTGATCAACAACATGTTGATCAACAAATTCAGGACGAATATGAGGCAACCTTTCCCAGGCCCACATTTGTAACAATTGTAAATATCCACCAAGTGAATTGGCTTCGGGTTTGGTTGCACGACATAACTCTCTATACAACCATGCCAGGACAGCAGATCCCCAACTGTACTCACCTACAACCTCTAAATTTTCTAGCAATGGCAGCCACATCAAGTGTATGTAATTATTTGATTGTGTTGGACATAATAACCCACCAATACACCTTAGAATCCATGCCCGAGCAAAACATTGTATCTGATATTCATTTGCATTAGCTGGCAAAATATTAAAATGTCTCCCCAACCATGACATTTTTACACTATGCCCCCTGAATTCATTTGCTGAAGGAACCTGACCTAAAAGACGGCCACATTCATATGCCCAATCGTGATATAGATGTCCAGTTACAGGACGTCCATCGATGGGTAATCCGGTTAATACACCAATATCCTGCAGTGAGAGTGTCGCCTCGCCAACCGAAAGATGAAATGTGTGCGTCTCTGGTCGCCATCTCTCAACCAGTGCAGTTACTAAATTATTATTCACATTCATCACACCTATTTGTGACACGCCGTAAAATCCTGCTAATCGTAGGTATGAAATTATTCTGTTATCAATGTTTCTATAATGATCATTCACGCCAGCTCTGCGTGTTACCAACACATTATGTTGTGCCTATAAATAATAAAATAAGGTATGAATATTATACAAAATAATTATGTACCTAAAAATAATTAAATAAGGTATTAATATTATACAAAATAATTATGTACCTACATAAAAATTTATTACGGCTAAATAAAAAATTTACCCCTCCGTTCCAAATAGCGTCGGCTCGATGTTTGCCTCTAAGCGTTAGTACATCATTCACGATGGGTCCGGGATTAATGTATTCTTGGTTTCTAAATTGATACATCTCTTATTACCTAAATTTATTAGAACAATATATTAATATTGCATGTAACAAATTAATTTTTCATATTTGACTATAGCTATAACAATTACAACAATATAGATAATTAATTTTGTTTTCCCCATACGCATAAATTAATTACATAAATTTTTTAGAACAATATAGATAGTTATTTTTTTCCACATACACATAAATTTATTTTTTTAATTTTTTTTCAATATTTAAATTATATACAAATCTTACCTTTTTGCTAATTCGTCGCAAAAATATTTATCAAATTACAACTGCGTAATATATATCACCTGTCAAAAATTATTTCACACCATTAATAATATTTTTAAATTTATTCATACGATGAATTACTAAAATTAACAGTTAATTTATTCGTCATAATTTTTTACATCAACTAAGATACTAACAGTACAGTTTAATTCAACTGTTAAACTATAATCATTTTAAATATCATAATTAACAAATAATTAATAACATATTAAATTAATAACCAATTAAATAAATGTCTATTACATTCAAACAATATCAAATTAATACTCAAATATATAACTAAATACATGCTTTAATAATTAAATTAAATCACAAAATAAATTTAATCATGTTTTTTCTAATTATATACTTAATATTATTTCTTTAATTATTTATAATACTATTTTATTTTTTATAATTATAATTATTTTATAACATAATACATAATATAATATATTTATTATGAAATATAAAATAAAAAAAAAATTTTAAACGAAAGATGAAAAAAAAAAACTTACCTTGAATGCTTGAATGAAGATAGAATGGATGGGAGAGGACCACATATGAGCAACAACGCCTCTCCCTCCCTTAATTTATAGGGCAGTTGCCCTTAAAAAAATTTGCTCTTCTGGGCACGGAACCCGACGCGACAAGACAAGAGGGAGGCGTGGGGGACAGGATTCTGCCCCGCCTGAAACCGCTGGTGGGACCAGCGGTTTCAGACGTGAAACCGCTGGTCCCACCAGCGGTTTCAGGCGGGGCAGAATCCTGTCCCCCCCGCGTCTCCCAACCACCCCATTTTGGTAAATTTTTTCCCATCAACCCCATTTTTGTAATTAATTCTTTAAACTACACTATTCAAAAAATTGTCCCCAATCATTGTGGAACATTTTTATAAATAATACATTAAAAAATTAGAAAAATGGAATATTTCAAAAAATAAAATAAAATTGGTGTTTTTCAGTTAAATCTGCATATTTGACCTGTGATAATAAACACGGAACAACAGAGTGCAAAAACAAAAATTTTAAAAATTTTTACGTTAACAAATTACAAGAAGTTGTTGCGATTTCATAAAGTATTATAAATTTTGACAGTGCGGTACATTTTGTTTTTTTTTTTTACTTTTCAAATATGTTAGCAACCCTAACAAATATACATAATTATTAAAATCAAATCGAATTGATCAGTTGAATCGGTTTAATCATAAATTAATAGGCTAATTAATTGGTTCAATTATATAAAATCGAATTGGTAAAAAATTGAAATTGATCGAAAAAAATCGAATTGAATCGAAGAATCGGATAAAATCGAATTTTTGGCTAAAAATTGTAAAAATTATAATTTTTTGTATTTTTTCACCCCCCATATATATATATATTCCATTATTTATTTATTTAGAAAAATTAATATTTTAAATTTTAAATATGTCAATTAATAATTTAATATATTTATTATATATTTGGTTCATTGTAATCAAATATATGTGTATGTATATATATATTAAATTTTTATTATTTATTTATTTAAAAAAATTAGTATTTTAAAGTCTAAAGATATTATTTAATAATTTAATATAATTATTATCTATTTGGTTCATTATATATATATATATATATATATGAAATTTTAATGATTTATTTTTTTAAAAAATATAGTATTTTAAATTCTAAAGATGCCACTTAATAATTTAATATACTTATTATCTATTTGAATTTATTGTAATTAAATATAATTATACTCATATATGCAATGTTAATATTTTCTGTGTTTGCTTCATTAGTACTCCATTTAAATTTTTTTTTCATGATATGATTATATTTTTATGTTTCTAATATATGATATTCAAAAATACATAATTAATTACTTGTAATAATAAAATTAAAATTATATTTTGTAACTTATTATTAGGATATTTGTGCCATATATTAATGTTTGATGATTTTTTTTTAATTTTTATACAATAGTATTTATAAAATTATAATATTTTAAAAATAGAAAAAAATTCGGTTGAACCCGGTTGAATTGGTCGAACCAAAAACCCCCAGCCTCGTCTATTCTTTATCCGGTCTTATTTTAATAACATTGCAAGTATACTAGATCGATAAGTAATAAAGTAGGTTATAGTTAAAATCCACAAAATATCAAACCCAAGGGATAAGGACTGTTTTAAGCTAGATATCTAGAGTTGAGCGAGTTAATCCGAGATAAATTTCCAAATTTTTGATTGAGAGAGCGTCCTAAATCTAATTAACAAAATAAATAAATAACAAAGATAAAACTAATTAAATTAGAGATTAAAACATTAGTTAAAATATTGTTCGGGTTCACTCATCTATCTCATACCCAATATAAATTAATTTTACCTAAAAGCATACATGAATGAATTCGGAATAACCCTCTTAACCCAAGCGTTTCATTCCAGAGTCAGCTATTCTAGTTACTAAAAGTCCCATTCCGGAGCTAACCAAACAACTAGCCTGAGCATAGATCTAACATCCTAAGTTCAGTTTGTTGTCCTATTCCAGAGCCAAGTAATCCAAAACTCATCTATTTCACTCCATACTCTAGTCTTAAAATCACAAATACTGCACATCTAGAGTCCCATTCCGGAGCCGTCCAAAATCAAAAATATTCATGATAGAGAAACTGAGCAAAATCATTCACAGCATCCAATCCATTAAACTCAATACCAATCAAGACATATGATAGGAATTATTCATCCATGCATGAAAGATAACTTAATAGATTGAAAAACCATGAGATACAAATAAGTAACAGTGAAATAGACTATTCATTCATGTATAAATCAAAATATGTTCAATATTCACATTGTGAGTAGGGGATTCAAAGATCCCCAAGAAACAAAATTACAAATTAAACATAAATAAAGTAAAAAGAGAAAGAAAAGAGGAAACCCATGAAGCCATTTATAGCTTGTGAAGCTCCATTCCGAATCCAAGTCTTCTCCTTCAAAACTCCAGCAAAATGAAGAACAAAGCTTAAAGTAAATGCAAAAAATTAAATCTAACCCTAACCTACATTGGAAATAAATCTAATCTAAGGTTTACATTGAATTAAATCTAACCTATAACATAAAATGAAGGGAAAACACGAGAAAATTGAAGAAAAAACCCCTAGGTCTAAGTGTGGCGGCTCTCCTTACTTTTTCCCCTTTTTCTCTCTTCTGCCAAAAAAATACAGCTTTTATAGAGATCTGTTGATGGCCACGGCTAAGATAAAAGTATCCCAGTCGTGTCCAGTTAGATTAGGCATGGCTGAAATACTTTTTTCTCAGCTGTGTGCATCTTCTAGACTAAAAAACTCGAGTTTTGCATTGGCCACGACCGAGACAAAATGGTCGCAGCAGCGGCCCCTAAGAGAAGAAAAATTATTAGTTTCTTGATATTTCACCGTTGGATCGAGCTAAAATTTTAACCATAGCTTTTTAACATCTTGATCTACATTTTCAACGGTGGAGATTGGATTCTGATGTTTGTAGATCATTCCGAAAAAATAAAATGATGCGAATTGGGGATTCTTCAAGGGGCATAGCTGGGACTATTTTATCTCAGCTGTGCTCTAGGCCATTTTTCTGTATAAGAGTCAAAATTATTCGATTACACACCATAAAATATTATAAATCTCAATATAATTTCATTTGGCACAAAAAGAGAAAGTTATTACACAAAACACTGAAAATAATGCAAAATAAGACATAAACACAAATAAAAATATAATTTCTCCGTTCTTTTTTATTTATCACTTTTGAGTAAAATTTAAATTTTATTTATTTATCATTTTTAAACTTTTAATGTAATTTAATTTGCTTTTTTAATTTATTTTTTCTTTTTCAATAAATTCAGAATCAATTAAATTTTATAATTTAGTCTTAATCACGTAATTTAATACTAAATTTAAATTTATTTATTATTTTTAATTTTAGTAAAAATAATAAAAATAACTGATAAAAAAATGAAAAAATACTGAAATTAAATAATAAAATTAAAGTTATCAAAATTAAAATAACAGAAGCTTCTGGATGAAAATTTTACTTTTAACCGCAATTTTACTTTAATTATGGCCATCTGGTTATTGCTAACAATTAACTATCCCAGCAACATTGATTTTTACCTTTTTCATGAATCATCTGTTTCACCCTGGTATAGTGTTGTTCATTACGTTTGTGTGCTGAAAACAAAAGGAAATATTTAATATTAGTTTATTGTATTACTTTAGCTTCTCTCTCTTTTGTTTTTTTTGTTTTTTTTTTTTTGTAACAAACTTTAGCTTCTCTCTATCGGACACTTTACTATCCCATCTAAATTATTTGTTATGAAAACATAGTTATATAATATAAATATAAAAAATATATATTTTTTATAAGTTACAAAGTTTTTAGTTCTAATAAAAATTAAGAAATAAAAATATATTTATAATTTGATTCATTTAACATAATTTATTTCAATGATAATCTAATCTGATTTGATCTATTTATAGAATTTTTTTTTTGAAATTTTTTTAAAATAAATTTGAAAATTTGTTACTACAATATATTTATTTAGATTTTTAATGTATTAAAAAATGATATTATCATTTTATGTCAGTGTCTTTTCCACTGTCACAAGTGTCTTTTGCAAATAAAAAACATCACACGCACCTGCCATTTTCTATACAAAAAAAAAGATATCATTTCACGATGATCTGAATATGTTAAAAAACGACACATTTAATTGCCATTTTCTATAATAGAAAAAGGTGCAATTTCATTTAAGCCATGGGCCTGCACGCATGGGGCCACACTGATGGAAAATAGCATTAGCTATTGACTGCAGCTGCAATAATAGAAAAATTATTATGCGCTGCAATAACACCACCATAAAAATTTGTGACTTCAACTGCAGCAGGGATCTGTATAAATTTTTTTTAATAAAGGCTTTAAAATGCCAAAATCCAACCCTCCCCTTCCTATTTTCAACCTTCTCTTCTCTCCCCTTAAGTTCATCTTCCTTCCATTCTTTCTCCCTTAATCTTAGTTTCATTATTTACATTTCAACATTTTAATCTTATTGTTGAAGAAATTTACATTTCAACATTTTCATTGTGAGATCCCGCATCGGTTGGAGTGAAAAACGAAGCATGTCTTATAAGGATGTGGATACTTCTCTCTAGTGGACGCGTTTTAAAGGTACCCCAAAAGCAAAACCATGAGTCACCTAGCGTCGGCATGATCTCCAAAACAGATATATGACGTGACAGGTAACAAAGCGGACAATATTCACTAGCGGCGAATCTGGAGACGTTACATTCATCTTTATTACAAACGATTTTGGTGAGGTTTATAAAAAAGGTAATTTTATGTGAATACATTATAAATTTAATTTAATTTGTAATCAAAATTTAAGTTATTACTAACTTTTATTTTCATTGTTGTATTGTTGGTGTCGTTAAGTGTGCAATATATTTCCATCAATATTTTTAAAGGTAAGTTATTATTATTTAATTTATTTGTGAAATATAGCTTTAATTTATTTTGTATATGCAGCATAAGTTTGTAATAATTTTTTTTACAATAAGAAACATGTAATTCGTATGAAAAAATAAAATATATAAATTAAAAAAATTATTAGGTATCTGCATATATATTATGGCCCAATTAAAAAAAATGTGTTCACTAATCAATTTTTTTTTTTATGTTTTTTTGAAATATTTAAAATTCATTTCGATATTGTAGGTGCTTTGAGGTGTGTAATATATTTGAGGTCAATATTTTTAAAGGTAAGTTATTATTAGTTTATTTTATTTATTTTGAAAAATAGATTTAGTTTAAACTAAGATAATTAATTTGCAGAGCAATTAGTTGTTTGAATTTATGGTTTATTAAGATAAATTATAATCGTCAATATTTGTAAAAAAAATAGTTGTTTGAATATTATGTAAATATATTATATATAGTTTTTACAAGTTAATTGAAATTGAAATTGAAGTTTAGAAGTGAATTAAAATTATAAATTTAAAAGATTAATATAAAAAAATATAACGAGTTATGAAGGGAACTAAAATTTTAGTTTGGACAAGTAGTGTAAAATATTTATATAAATTTTATTTGTTAAAAGAATAAATATTTAAAAAATTAGCTCAATAAAATGAAAAGATTTTTTAGTGAGTTTTAATTTTATGGATAATTATTTTTTATGGCTAAAATTAGTAAATGGATAATTTTATGGCTAAAATTACCACCATCTATCTTTCATGGGATATCCTTCCATTATAATATTTTATATTTTTTTTACTTATTTTAATAATGTGATCGCATATTTTCATAACCTTTTCAATTTTACTATTGTACAATTAATTTCATTTTTGCTTGATAATTGTCTTTGAAATATCACTCATCATTGTTGTTGGGGCTAAATATGTGCACACAATCTATAATGTAAAATACATCAAAATAAATGTTATTTAAAAAAAATTGAAAATTTCTTTTTTATTATAATTTATGAAGTTAAAATAAATTATGTTATTTTATTAAATTAACTATTTTCAAACTATTATTTTATTAAAAAAATTACAATACATGCATCAAGTTCCACATAAAAATATACATAAATTATAAAAATAAACATAAAATATATATATATATATATAAAACTATTTTCAAACTATTATTTTATTAAAAAAATTACAATACATGCATCAAGTTCCACAAAAAAAAACATAAATTATAAAAATAAACATAAATATTATATATATATATATATATATTATAAAAATATACATAAAAATTAATATTTTCTAATTCCTACATTATTTGAAAATATTTTATAACTAATGCAACAATTAATTAATTTCATCAATAAAAAAATTAACTATAAAATTTAAACTCATATATAAATTTGTAACACGTTATAACATTCTAAAAAACCAATGTTCAAATCAATACCGATTGATAAATTTTATCTTGCTATATAACTGTTTATTTAATTATAATTTTCTCATCCTAAAAATATATATATATCAATTTTCAGAATAATAACAAATAAAATTTTCAAATTTATGTACATTAATTAAAATCATTTAAAATTAAAATAATAATAACTTACCTTCATAAATATTGATCGGAATTATATTGTCAACTTAACAATACCTACAATTTAAAAATAAAAATAAAAATAAAGTTAGTTGATAATTATAAATTATGACTATAATATAATTGCGTTTTAATGTCTTTAAATTGTCAATTTAGTGTTAATTTGTTTAATTTTATGTTTAATTTCTTAATTTCCGTTTTTGTGGATTAAATTGTAATTTTTGGTATTTTTAGGGACTTAATTGAAGAAAGAAGAAAATTTCATGGCAAAAGGAGGAATTGTTTAACTTAAAGATTTTTGAAGAGTTCAAATCATATAGTCCAGAAGCCAGTCACTGTGTGGAGTGAATTCTCACTCTACCGAGTGAGGCATGAGAAACAGGGCAACAGAGAAGGTTCACTTAGCAGAGTGAATTTTTACTCTACCGAGTTGGAAGTTTGTTGAAGAATTGGATTACGACTCTGCTTTCAATTTCATTAAAATTCAATTCCTCTCTCATTTAGGAAATTTGGAGACATAAAAAAATCTTCTTTAGAGGCTATATAAGCAGACCTAAGCACCAAACTTGGGGAGGAGATAATGAATTACGAATTTTATTATTAGTTTTGCCCTATTTTAGTTTTTTTTCAATTGTACAGTACTTTTAACTTAGTTTTCTTTTCTTTTTGGTTTTCGATTCTCTAAAGATTCAAGCTTTCTACTAGTGTTCCAACAAATCATCAAGAGCAAGTTTAAAGTTTCATAAGTATTGTATTTCTTTAATTTATTTTTGTTTTGTTTTAATCATGTTTGGTAAGTAGTTTTCTTTTCTTTTTCTAAAGGATTCTTAAGCCGTCATACTTTTATGGTAATGACTTAGTTTGAGCTTTAATTCAATGCAAGTTTGATTATTTCTTAGTTTTAAGCAAATTTTTATCTGTGATTGTTATTGATTGATTATTAACTTATTTGATTAATAGTTGATGATTAATTTAAGTATGATATATGATTTGCATGTTCTTGGGTTAAATCATAAGTATTGATGCATAATTATTTTTTAAATTTGAGGTAATTGTGTACTAGTAAGAGTGAATTAAAAATTAAAAAGTTGAAATAAGAATAGATTAAAATTAAGTTTGCTTGAAAAATAGTTTAATGGATGTCTAGGAGTTTAAAATCGGATTTTTATGCTAAATATTAGATTATTCCTAATAAAAAGATTTAATACTTATAATCATAGTCCGAATAATATATCTGAATTTATTTAACTGGTTTTTTCATAATCATTTGTGTTACTTTTGATTTGAATCATTACAATGAAAGTGCATATTTCTTTTAGCAGAAGTATTTTAGTTATTACTCTGTATTTACTTTATGTTAGTCTAGTTTTTTGTTTTTGTTTTGCTTCACTATTAATTTAGTTTAGTTTTTGCTTTCAATTCAAAACTTAGAAAATAATTTCAGAATAATTCAACTCAAATATAGATATTTTATTTAGCAATTCATGTTCCATTGGATACGATATTCAGGATCTTAATCTTATTTTCTTATATTATTAGTCAATCTAATATACTTACTAGACACCGATCATTAGTTATAAATTAAAATTTAAATACCAAAAATTAATTTTTACTATATTCACATAATTTACCTTTTTTGCAACCTTCAACAAAATCTTTTACAATAATTTCAATAAAACATTTTCAACTATAATTAACTATTGAAATTTAAAGAGCAAGAAAGCAAGAATGACCAAGAGCAAGAATGAGAATGAAGTTCATGTTTTTCGGATGAGAATCAATATGAAGCAACATTTGAAAAAAAAAATTCAGAACCCGAGTCCTAGAGCTCACGAAAATTACTGTATGCTACTAAAGTGCACAATAATTACTGTGTGTTGCTCCAACTTTTTTATTAAAAAAATAGAAAATATCAAATGTCAGTGCTGTTTTTAACATAGGTGGGCCCCACAACGTTGATCAGCTTGACTTCAAAAAGCACGACATGTTTGTGCTATTTTTGTGCAGAGAGGGCCCCACGCGCATATGCCCATAGCTTAGATGAAACGGCGCCATTTTTTACTATAGAAAACGGCAATTACATGTGCCATTTTTTAGCATGCCCATGTCATCGTGAAATAATGTTTTATTTTATTTTATTTTTTATATAGAAAACGGAAGGTGGGTGTGATGTTTTTTAACATAAAAGATACTTGTGGTAATGAAGCCCACACCGACACAAAATGATAAAAGAGTTATTTTTTAACACGCTATTAACCTAAACAAATATATTATAGCACCAAATTTTTAAGTTCTTTTAAAAAAAATCGAAACTAAAAAAACTTATTTATAATCTGTAAAATTCTATACAATTTTGACTCATTTCTATCATAATCAAGTCATTTTCCACCTACATAAATAATAGGTATATAACATTTTATTGTAAAAAATAACAATTCTTATGAATTTGTCACAATTTTATTTAATATGGTGTATGGAGTACAACTGATAATAAATATACTTTTTATTTAATTTTTTTTTAGTTTAACTCCTAACCCCATATATATACATAAAGCATTAAAGAATATAGAGAAAAAAAAAAAAAGCAAATGATTTGAATTTGAAGCATACAATCCATTGGGCCTGGCCTAAATGCGGCCCAACTAGACCCATGTCCAGGTATAATTTGAAGCAAGAAAGCAAAACTTGAGATGGGAGGGTGTAGGGCCTGCAGAGAGGAAAGAAAAAGAAAAAGAAAAAGAAAGAGCAACAGGCATGTCAGCAGAGACAAAGGCGAGAATGGATATTTGAAAGTAAATTTTTCTATTTATATTTGAAAAAAAAAAAAAAGTAAGGTGGTTATACCGTACTATTACAGTTTCAGGTTATGTCAGCAATTTTGGCCGAAAAATACTAATTTTCTAAATAATTTTTAAAAAATACTATTTTTCAAATATTTCTTCTAAAATTCGTTATCTATACAAATATCACAGTTATTCTAGTAGCATCTGAATATACATATATATGTTTTTCTTTTTATATTTTCTTAAAAAATAGTAATTTGATGTGCATACATCTAAACCGTTAAATTGCATGCGTCGTAATAATCGAATGATTCAAATACGCATATATCAAATCACATTTCCTTTAACCATTCATATTCACTACATTATAAGAAAATATACTAAACAGTAAATAAAATATCACGGGGTAAAATAACTCTAGAATTGCATAAAGTCTTATATTCCAATCATTTGTGACATATCCATTGCAAGTAACGGATTTAAAACTTACAAGAAATCTGCAGCTTATATATGCTAAAGAATGCATAAACAAAATGTACCATCCACTGTATTTCAAACGCAATCAACACTACTCAAAAGCATAAAATATAAATCTAATATTAACTTGGATTTGGAGAAAATATATTATAAAGAGAATGCATATGTCGGTCGCTACTTTGGCTTGCTACCCTTTCACATAAAAAATATATGTTATAATAATAATAATAAAGTTATGATTTTTTTGGAACGAAAAGGAATTGTTGATATACAAAACAGGAGCTAATAGTTAAATTCCATACATGCGAGCGATTTCAATCGCCCTCATTTTTTTAGTACCATTTTTTAGTTAATACATATATATATATATATATATATATATATATATATATATATATATATATATATATATTTAATATATTCGGTTACCATTCATAATAGGAATGTACATAAATTTAGATCTTTTTACAGCTAACTAAATTATCGAAAAAAATTTCAAAAATGAACTGTTTCATTAACTTTTTAACTAAAACCGAACCAAATTATACAGTTGGCTTAATTTAAAACGTATTTGAATATTTTATCCAAAACGATATCAAAAACCATATTAAATTGTACCGTACTATTATTGAACCGAATTTGATTGAAAGAATCAATATTTATTAATTATTATATATAATATTAATAATTTATGTATAAATATTATTCATAATTTTTATTCTATATGTACTATATAAATTTAAATTCATAATTATTTACATTAAATATTTTAATGCACAATATTAAGATAATAATTAGTTAATAAATTAAACTAAATATTTTAATTATGATAAGAAAAATTTAACTATTATAATAATTATTATATCTTTCTGTAAATGAATATGTAACTAAAAAAATTATATTTAATTTAATTGACCTTTAATGTAACTCAACTACTACTTAATTTTTCTTTTTGTACAAATATATATATATATATATATATATATATATATATGTGTGTGTGTGTGTGTGTGTGTGTGTGTGTGTGTGTTAGGAGTCTAGCGCACAAATATACATTAATTCAATAAACGAGAGGAAATATATTTACCTCTTATAATGCATAAACTTTTGAGAAATCAGAAGCACAAAATCTTTTATTTTTGCGTCACTAGCTGGGCCTTTGACCGCAAGCTATTACGCTTGGAAAAAAATGAATCCATTGTCTAAAAGCCTCTTGAAGATACCGACAAAGATGAAATGGAAGAAGAGAATTCTGATACGTAAACCAAAATTTTGCGATCAGTTTCAATAGCCTCAAATAGGTTTTTCAATCCCCTTTATATAAAGGTTTTCTAGAGCCATAACCCTAGTAGAATTCTCATTCCTTTTTGAATTAGGAATAGATAATCCTAAATTGATTATGATAAATACAAACAGAGTAATAGGTGCACCTAAACTTTATTATCTTTCACTCGCACATGACAAAACGTTTTTCAGTTAATATCTTCAATTATACAGGCAGACAAACCGTGTGACCAGCATACATCGAGAACACTATTACTACACACCTATTAGGAATATATATCATCTCGAAAATAAAATCCTTTTTTATTACTTATGCCTAATCTCAAATTGCCTTCTCACATTTACTGTTTTAACTCATTATCTCATAAAATAATTTCATTATCATAAAATAGTTTAATTGATTTTTTAAACATTCCTTTGCAGCTGCCCCAACCTCACTATTTATTTTCTTCTATCTTTCTTCCTTTCTCCGTCCTCAGCCAATCTGTCTTACCAAGTACTTTTAACATTACTCTGCATCATCCACACCCAAATACTTATACTTCAACGTATTTCAGTCAGTCACGCACCACCACGGGCCGGAATGTATAACCCCATCAAAAATTTGCATGTTCATGTGTTATTCTTTAGACAAAAATAAAGTTGTATATTTTTTTTAATTCAATTCAAATAGAATAGAATTTAACTCGCCTTGATTGTTTTCTTTTTTCGTGGGTTAATTGTTGGATGAACTTGTTGAGGTATGTGAGGTTTTGTCTTTTGGTTTTTGTGTGGCTCTAGCAAATCCTTTGTTTGAAAGAATGCCAAGTAAACTGCTGTCAACTTAAGAATTGCCCATAATTTGTTTCTAATGTCAAATTTTGAAATTGATTTTTCATTCTGAATTACCATGCTGCTTGTTAGTGATCTATTAGCTTTATTATATTCTATATTTAGGTTTTGATCTGAGTTCAAAGATCTTTATTTTTCCCTAATTTATGGAGGTTCAAATGCAGTTCTTTGGTCAACCAGTAAGCACATTAGGCATTGTTCTAAAAAGTCTTTGAAGCTTTTCTTTCTGGGTTGTTTAGTATCCGGTTATTTATTGTGGGATCTGAACTAGCTAAGAAACCTAATACTTAGAGCAATTTAACAGAGATGTCTTTTTGAATTATTGTAAGTAATGTATCAATTTCTTTGCACTGTTTGTCTTTTGGTCGACATGGTTGTGGTGTATAATATATTGTAGAATATGCTGCTCTTAAAACTTTTAAGTAATTTGTTTTGGATTATATATCTCTGTCAACATGTTTAAATTGATGGATTTTCTTCGATACTTGCCATATCGGTCCTGTCATTGTTTAGCAATTTATTAAGCCATTGAGTGGTACTTTTTTGTATTAGGGATTGATTTGATTCTTTATATCCACCATTATTCTTGTTGTTGTTGTTGTTGTTGTGCTCCTTACTCTCTGTTTCTTCTTCTTCTAATAGTGCAAGTCGCTGTAGTGACTGATTTGGTTTCCCTTTTATACAGCTTGCAGAGAAGAATATGTTAGAAAATGAAGCAAACCCAACTATTAATAAGGTCACTGGTCTACCTAGGAAACGTTTCTACCGAGCACGAGCACATAGTAACCCTCTCAGTGACTCACACTTCCCTGTTCCAATTTCCCCTTGTCATGTTGACTACTCCCTTCATTACCCTCAAATATTTCCCGTATCTGATGAATTGAAGGACTCTAGAAAGATCCAGTTTGCAGATGTTGGCTGCGGATTTGGAGGGCTGCTTATTAGTCTTTCAACCCTTTTTCTCTGACACCCTAATGATTGGGATGGAACTTAGAGATAAGGTGACAGTATGTAAAGGAACGGATTTTAGGACTCAGGGTGGCCAATCCAGGTCAATATCAAAATATCTCAGTTGTTCGGACCAATTCCATGAAATATATACCAAATTATTTTGAGAAAGGACAACTTTCAAAGATGTTTTTCCTTTTCCCTGACCCCCACTTTAAGGAGAAAAATCATCGGAGGCGTGTTATTAGTCCACATTTGTTAGATGAGTATGCTTATGTTCTTGAGGTTGGTGGAATAATCTACACGAACACAGATGTGGAGGAACTCGGTGAGTGGATGAAAGCTTCTTTGGAGAATCATCCCATGTTTGAAGCCCTCACAGACGAGGAGCTCGGAGCAGATCCTGTTGGAAGGCTCTTGAGTACAGCAACTGAAGAAGGCCAAAAGGTCGCTAGGAATGGGGGACAGACTTTTCAAGCAGTCTACAGACGCATTGCTCCATCTCAATGACCCATTTCACTCAGTGGACTATCAACTCATTAAATTGATCAATTTTGCAGGGATATATTCCCAATTATGCGAGTAAATTTTTGAGTATTGAGAGCTGTGCTGTTCAATTATTTGTTGCCAGAAATATGTAATGGAGGTACCGAAGGAGAGTTGGGCACTGCTGAGCAATTATTGGTATGTTTACACTTCATTGGCAGCAATTGAGCTTGGACTTCATGTGCTTGTTATTTATCAGGTTTGCGCTGATAAAGAGAGAGAATTGTTGATGGTTCGGATTAGAAATGAAGGTTGGCTATTCAATTGGAGTAAATAATGAGGATGGTAGCATTTTGCAGTCCACCGACCTATATGTAGTAATCTATATATATAATATAAAGCTAAATCAAGGAACGTTTTAGTAAGACGTAATTTTCTTACTTGAGGGAGTTTAAGATGCTGACGTTGTTTTATTTGATGAAGTCACTTTTCAAAATATTGAATTTTGAAAAAGAAAAATACAAAGGGAGGTTAATGATTAATTAATATTAGCATTTACATTAATGTTTCCACATTAAAAACCTCTTCCTTTTTTTTTATTTATTCCGTGCTCGTTCCTTCTTTTTTTGGCCATCTGCCGATAACTTCATTACTCTCATTTCTCTCCAAGCCATTGATTTTCTCTTAACCTGCTCCATTATTGCCACTCTCTGGTCCTTAGTCAACCATCTCCGGCATATTTTGATTTTAATCATTGATCTTTTTTTTTTTTTTTTGAAGAATATATGTTCATGCATCTCGACATTCATCGAAATTGTTTTGATTCATGGAAGCATATTGCTGGGTGATTTGAGTTATAGTGTTTTCGTGGTGTTTCTAATTTGTTTTTTGATAGTGATGAAAGCTTAAAGAAATTATTTGTGGTTCAATTGTTGTTAGAAACCAAACCATGGGTGAGGGTCCATTTGAATTCCAAGCCATTTAGCACGAAACCTTTTGTAGGCTATGGGGATCGTACCTGAAGACAAACCATCTGGCGAAATGCCCAGGAGACTTTAATATCTGTCTATAATCAGGAACAATAGTTATTATGTGTTTGTATTTATGCATAAGTGTGGATTTATCATCTTTCTTTTTGCCCCGATCTCTTTAATTGCGAATAAGATGTTGCCTAGGAGAAGTTGTGGATGTGGTAATCACTTAGGATTATAAGTTAATGTAGTTTTATTTTTCAACATTTCATAATTTTTATTTTTTTATACATTAAACTTTCAATGGATGAAATTAAACTATATGTTACATTTGGTATGTTTTTAGTATTTGCATCTAAATCTTAATTTGATGTCTGTATGTTTTTTGTCGACTATAAGTTAACCAGCATTTTCAATTAGTATTTCAATTTTTTTTTTTTGAAATAAAATGGACCTTTTATTAAAGCATCTGTTGAATACAAGGGGGAGGAGAAGTGTAAACAACTCCTGAAGAAACAACAGAGGTCCTAGCTAAAATATGACGAAAATCGTTACCCGATCTTCTAACAAAGGAGAAAACACAGTTGTCAAACCTTAAACTATTGTCGATACAGTCTTTGACAATACTACCGAACGGGAACACATAATTAAAGGGTTTAGTAAGAGCATGAAATAACTTTAAGCAATCCGTCTCAACAACCACATTACGGAACTTAGCTTATTTTAGCCATCCCAACGCCTCCTTTACTGACATAGCCTCAGCTAAAAGAGGGTCCAGGGGACAACGAACAGTGCCATGTGCAGCCGCTACAAAATTTCACTGAGGGTCCCTACATATACAGCCAAAACCCACCCGATTATTATCTCTAAAGATTGCAGCATCACAATTGCACTTCATGAAATGCTGGGTAGGAGGCGACCATGTGTCTAACACCCCCAAGTCAGAAGATGCTTCCAGTGCAAACTCTTTTTGATGGACTACTAACCATTGATTCAAACAACCACTAGCCAATCTCAGGACTGCCCCGTTACTCATATGAGAATGTTGCCACATAAATTTGTTTCTTTTATACTAGATAGCCCACATCAAGTACACAGCAAAGTACAATTCATCCCGTTGAAGATTAATAAGCCAACCTTTAAAGATGTCAGCCACTGATTGTCCTTCGTCAAAGCAAACTCCTATAGAGCTCTCCTCCCAAATCTTTTTAGCCCAATGACAACCAAATAATGCATGATAAACAGATTCAGCCATTAGTGGTGAGCAAAGGGGCCACGCTGACTGATCAATTGCATGCCTACTGACCAAATTCATTCTAGTGGGTAGTACTTTCAATAT
This sequence comes from Excoecaria agallocha, assembly GCA_037975025.1. Classification (NCBI taxonomy): domain Eukaryota; kingdom Viridiplantae; phylum Streptophyta; class Magnoliopsida; order Malpighiales; family Euphorbiaceae; genus Excoecaria; species Excoecaria agallocha. The sequence goes on along the minus strand of CM075806.1, from coordinate 13,600,187 downwards.
GCATTGCCAGAGAAAAATTCGAATCTTTAGTGGAATAGGAAGATTCCACAAAGATTACCAAGGAAACTCAAAGTTAATCAATGGTTGATACGTACCCATACAACAACTGTTAGCACTCTTAACTGAATACTGACCATTATTAAATTGGCATATTTGACAAGGGTATTAATTGCGAAACATTAAATTGAGACTGTTATGTAAATATTAAATGCGCATAAAATGTAGTGTACTATTCAATTTTGCATTTTCTATTTAACGAGAGTTTAATATATAAATAAATAAATAATCCAGAAGTTCAATATTGCAAAATAAAGTATTGAGACTTAATAGTAAAAAATTTGGGGCTTAGTGATACCTTTATCTTTTAATTTTTTTTTTTAATTTTCTTATTGAAGTATTTTCCATGACAAAGCATACTGAGTTTTATGCAATAGCCGTTGATCATAACGCATAATATTATTAGAATGAATGGTTTATATCTATCCTACTTGATTGACTGATGCATATAATTAATTAATCAATTGTTTTTTTATTCCTCTTTAGGCAAGATCTGGACCCTTAATAGAGGCCAAGCCCATCTCGTCTCACCGAATTCAGGCACCAAGATAAGAATCAGCAAATTAGGAGCCTCTACTTCAGTTTTCTTTCATGACCCTCTTAATAACGTAATTTAATATTAAATTTAAATGTATTTATTATTTTTTAATTATAGTAAAAATAATTGATATCTTTGGAGTGTTTTTCACGTTTAAGAAACATAATTAAATGGACGATGACAAAATTGCGGTTTGCATGTATTTAGAAAACAATTACGGTGATTATTTATTTATTTTGGTAAAGGCAAGTTGGCAAGTTGGCCCTACTTGGCTAGGGAGAAACATCTTTTTTTCTTATGGTTGGTACAAATCTCTAATAGCGTCGTCTTCTCCGTGACAGAGTTGGTGAGAACTAGACCATGCGAGTTGTACTAATCCATGGGGTGAAAATATTTTTTTATGAAAATATCCTTTATTCTTTATACTATTAACAAAATTATATTTATAAGAATTAAAAAGAAACTAAAAACACGCATTGCAATAGTTTATATATAGAGTAGAACCAAGTTAATCATACTATTATTATATTTCAATTCATTCAATTAATCAATCATGCATATACAATATCTAAATTTATTTAATTTATAAAAGCATTATATTAATTGATAATTTACATTAAATTGATTTCTATATTTTTCATTCAATAATAATATTTTTTCTGTACATAATAATTTTATAAAGATGTGAACTTACCATTTTTCTTTTATTTATTGTAAGAATATTATTAATTCTAGAAAAAATTACTAACTTATATATTTATTTACATAATAATTCATTTATAACAGTCATATGGGTGTACACGTTTTGCCCATAAGGAAGATTCGAGCCTAGACTGGCCTAGAGAAAATCCACTGTCTCTTACCATTGAGCGACTCCAATATTTTTTTTAATTAATTGATTACTTAATTTTAAATTTATTTTCATTTCAATTGCAATAAATTTTTATTTGAAATTAATCATGATCCTTTTGTATAATAATAATATTTATTTGACGCAAAAAAAAAGACATAAATTACATTTAAATTTTATTATGCTTCTTCAAGTTGAATTAAAGGACATTCCTTAAATGTATTGCAAGACTGCTTCCCAATGGGTTTATTGGATACCACTCATCAAGTTTTCCTAAAAACAATAGTTTAGCAATCATATATGGAAGTGATGCAATTGGATGAAATGGAAAAACTTTGTAAATCATAGAAACCATTCTCACTTCCAAACCTCATGTGATTCTTTTAGCCATTGGCATCAAGAAAAGGACATCAACAACTTTCTATTAAAAAGGATTACCCAAAACTTCCCCAACACTTTTTCTTTTCCAACCAATTAATAACCAAATTCACTCTCCAGACAGCAAATCCTCATTCTCTGACTACTTTCCTTTCGTAGACCAAACTTCTAGTTTCCCTTTTATGGGTACCAATACCGTCATCATTCATCAATTACTATTGAAGTTGACAACCTCAGCCGACATGGTTCAAACTCATTGAACATAGTAGGAAACTACTTTGTCACGATTGATTCTCGACTCAGTTTTGTTTCCCATGTGAATTTAACAATCGGTTGTCCAGGTAATTCTAATTTCAGTGCCACCAATGACTAGAAATCGCAATATCATTTGCTTTTTGGAAACCTGCAAATAATTCCAAGTTCAAATCTTGGATTAATTTCATTTATCTTTATTTTAATTTATATCTTAATAACGATTTGTTAAAAAATATATATATTTCACCAAAATATCTCAATTTTGAGATATTACTTTTGTTTCACAAAAACTTTTTGTGTAACTTATCATATCAGCAATCTGTTCTATATTTATAATTTTTAATCAAAATAATTTTAGTAATAATATTCTAAAAATTAAGGTATTTCTGCAAAATAATTTTTTAATTTTATATCCAAATCATTATTCTAATATAAATTTAGTAATCATAAATAAAATTAACCATTCAACTTTTCCATATATATAATTTCTTTTAACTAAATCCTTTAGACTATTATCATAGGGAGTTCCACATTTTGGAAGCCATCACATATTAGTCTAAAAATATAGTTATTTATTAGGAATATCAGCATAAGTTTCACTTAATGTATTACGAGGAAATAAACACTCGATCATATTTATTGATAAAACCTAAAATATTTTATCCGTAAAATGAGAGCTGACAGCAAAAATAGCAGAGCCAATCGGATCGTTAGATCTGCAAAAGGGAGTGTCCGATCGAAACCGGACTTTAGTACTCCGAAACTTAAGTCAATAGCTTTATAGAGAGAGTGATTTTAAAGAAATAGAGTCTCAGATATTTAATACCTGAAGCCATTGTATTTTAGGCTACTTATAGGAGTTCTTTGGAGAGATACTTGAATATCTTGTGGAGTAATAACCGGCAGTCAGAGTAGATAAGCGGCGATGTGACAAGAAGTGGATGAAGAGTATGGACGTTGGCTTGTGTCAGTGAGCTGACAGGACGTGCTGTCCCATCAGTCCGATCGGACATCACACTTTTCTGAGCTGTCTTCCTGATCACGTTTCGTCTTTTTGCTATTAGGCTTGGGCCCTATCAAATGCTGTTGAGCCACAACGACTAGGCGTTTGAGAGTATATTTTCCATAATTATCATTTATAATTAACATTTAGCCACATCAGCATTTCTAAATTTATAATTAATAACATTAAATTAGACTTTTCTATTAATGTCACTAGATATATATATTTTCAGTTAGAAATGACTGAGAACTAAACCACGAGGTTTATTCAAATTTCAGTATGAAATCAAGGTAATAATAATAATAATAATAATAATAATAATAATAATAAGAGGAGGAAGAAGAAGAAGAAACTTGTTCTAAAATATAATAATTATGAAATTAAGGTTGATGATAATTTGACTCGAAGAACCTATAAAAATTCACATTTACAAGTCCTAACTTAAAAAGAAAAGCTGTGAGCTCTTAATTTCATTTAAAAATTGTTCTCGCTAAAATACTCAAAGCGAAAATTGATTTAACAGTTTAAATCAGTAAAAAAAAGAAAGATGGGCCATCTAAATCATAACTATCCTTAATTGATATTAACTCTTGAATTCATGCTATACAATTCTCACTGTAAGCACTATAATATCACACTAGGTAAAATTAATTTTTTAATAATTAATTACTACTATGGGTAAAAAGCTAATGGTGCTAATTAATAGAAATGAATGAAAATGCAACAATGGAATTTAATTAGAAATTTAGAATTGATTATATATTCGATCAAGGCTAGAATTGCATGTAGAAAAAAACTTTTGAAAAATACATCCAAATATTTGGTATTTTTCAAAATATTATTGTAATAATAGGTGCAAAATTAGGCTAAAAAACTAAATAATAAATCATCCATCTTCCTCACTTTCAAAACTTCATCAGCTTTGAGTCCAATTATAACAATTAAAACATGGCCATGAGTTGTTGTCCACATATCTTAAGGCCATTGAAAGTACTTTCTTTGATGAAACTTTACTTAATCCAATGTGTTTGAAATCATATAATCAATCTTATTAAGTTATAATTAAGAAATATTAACTATTTATTATTTAACTGAGATTGCCAGCTTTGAAAAAATCTATTTATCAAATATTTATACACATATATATATAAAGCAAAGTGCTGACAGTATACATTCGGAAGCAACTTTTTAAATGGAAGCAAATCGCCGCAGGTAATTTCTTTTCCACTTATCCAAAAAGTATAAATGAAGCTAATTAAAGTTATCTTCTTTCTTATGCATCGGGGTATAAATATTTTACAAGCTAATTAAACCCAAAAGAGGGTAATATCCCAAAGTCTCATTATCACAAACAATCTTATTCAGCCGATCGGCTTACATGACTATTGAAAATCAACAAAGAGTCACCCATTGTGTTCAACACAACAAATCTAAGCAATAATTCATGCTCGGTCGACAAATTCGACAGAATTAAGCGCTCCATAAATTATCACTCATAAAAGCAAGGAAAATATGCCCGCATTCAGGAAGTATACTCCTTTATGTATTCTCAATGCCTGGGTCTCCAAAATCTTAGGTGATTAATAACTTTTATCCTTCATTGATGATTTTTTAGATCACGACGCAAAACTAATACAGGGAAGACATTCAGGCATAAAGGCTTCTGTACTAGCCGATTGAGGAACCCCACCTCCAATTATACGATCGGAACAATCGTTCGTCACGAATAACGTCTTTAATAGCCCAACGACTAATACGATTATTGAAATCGTCTGTGTCATTCGGCACAATGGCCTTGGGCAATGATTCACTCCTATCAAACAAACTTTCTCCGATCGGACAGGAAATCATGATAAATGGCGACGTTTGTGTGCATTCCGGAAGTAATCTCCTCGCTGGAATTTTACGTAACCTCCATGATAAATGTTATTTTCTACTAACAATTTCTATGAAAGATTACGTCTAAGTTGAAATTACGATATAAACATCATATAGGGAAAAATGCCTCGGCCAAATCAATATCTCAACTATGAAGATTATCCTTACAAAAATACTGTAAAAAAAAAGAGAGGATCAAATGTCTAAATCGACAATCTCCACAATGGTGGAAGGAACATCTGGGTCGGCCACGGGCTGTGAAGATCCCGGAGCATCGGTAGGGTTAAGGTCCACACTAGGGCCAATCGCTTCTGATGAAGCAACCGACAGCAACTCAGGCGCATGAGGCTCTTCATCCTCACTATCGCCGGAAAGAGGGTCGGGCAAGACTCCTGGATCCTCCATCCAGCTGAGGTCGGCTCAAGGAAAGTGCCGCTCGGCCGCATAAATCAACCGAGTCAATAACCGTCCCTGAGCCTCTCCCAGCTGCTCCAATAACTCTTCTCTCTGGGCAGTGAGAGCATCCTCCAGTCTTTTATCCCACCCTGCCTCCTTTTCAGCCAAGAGGGTCCTCAGCGACTCATGCTCGCCTCGCAGACGCTCGTGCTCCTCCCCAACCTTTGAACAATTGGAAGATAGACGTTGGCACTCTTTCCTCTGCCTGGTTGCCTCCTTCTCGAATTTACGCATTAAAGCATTTTTGGCAGTCAAGCGGGCCACATCCCCCTTAAGGTGATCCACCTCTCTTTGTCGAACTTGCATGTCTTGCGCAAGACGAGCGGCCTCCTCCTTCAGTCCCTCGAACTCCGACCGGACACGACAGGACTCCCTCTTAGCAGCCTCACACTCATTCTCCGCCTCCCTTCTTGTTCGATCGGAGTCTTTGAATTTTGCTTTATAGAGGTTCGCCATGCCATGCAAGCGCAATCCCCTTTTTATTAACTAAAAAATAGAAAAGGAAAGGCAGAAGGGCCGGTCAGTTGAAGAAACAACAGTCGGATGAAACAAAAAAATACTGCTTGAAGCAAAGAGTACCTCTAAGCTTTGTTGCTGAAAGAGACTGCATTCTCGGGACAGCATATCAGGGTTTCCTATTGCCCTGAAGTCATCCTCCTGAAGCATGCCACGGCACAAGTAGTTCGATACAGATTTGCTGTCAATGGATCAGCTGGGGCCGAATCGGCTTTTCAAAACTTCTCCTAACGAGGAGGCCTGGCTTTTAGCAATCCTCGTAGCTGCATCTGGGGCACTCCCTTTGTTTCTGGCCGTGACCCTTGCATCCACCGCAGCTATCAGCTCATCGACCTTCCTCCTGGTCGCATCTTGGAATGCCCTTTGGGCACCATCGCCTCCCTCGGTCGTATCTGACCGGACGGATTTTTCCCGTTCTTGGACTATTCGCTCCCTCTTAGGATCAGGTTCATTCCCGGAAGTTAAGGCTAAGGAATGACTTTCAGGAAGAGGTCGTTCAAAAAAGGGCCCTGTAGAAATCTGAGAGAGGCAGGCAGTAATCACCGAACCATCACCAGGGGCAATTGTGGGAGTATCGGCGGTGGGAATAGAAACTTGAGCCTCTGAAGAAGATGCGAGTCTCCTCTTTTTATTCCTCCTCTCTCCCCTCGCAGCCCGATCAGCCTCTATCTTTGCTCTGGCCCGATCAGCCAACTGCTTGGCAACATCATCTCCTCCAGCCATTGCGATTACAACTACATTATGAAAGCAAAAGATAAGTATTTCTCCAGTTAATATGCTTTATAAACTTGGAATTTATGATTATATAAATGCATAGATAAATTCCTCCTGTGCTTCTGCTACAATAACTCCGCTCTCCGATAATATTGAGATTTAGGCCTACAACCAGGCCGCCCATCAGCAAGCCGGCCGATCTATGAAAGGAACAATCACAGAAGTGTCAGAGAAAGATTTCATCACCAACGTCGATGCCCCATCAATGACCAATAGGTCATCCATCATCCTTACAACTAAAAGCCAAAGCTATTATAACGGCCCCCCTGTAAAGGTTACTTCGGAAAGGATAAACCCTAACAGTTATCTCTTCTACCGGTTTGAAAAAGAAAAACCATAGTCTCACAATCTCCATTGGCTCAAAGAAGGCCCTTATCAATGGGTCAACAAAAAGAAGAAAGAAAGAAAGAAGAAGAAAAAGAAAAACCAAAGGCAAGTACCAATGGCTCACCTGAATGTTCTTGCAAAAACTCCGAAATCGTTGAAGAAGCGAACTCCAAACTGCTGAAATGGTAGAAGCCACACAAAAAATTTGGCAGAACTTTGCTAAGGATCACAGGAATAGAAAGAGAAAAATCACCATAAGGGCATCTATTTATAAGCAAATTGATTCTAGAAAGCTCCAATTACTACTCGCTGGATGGTCGCCACGTGTATTTAATCTACCAATGGCAGTTACAGAAAGCGAAGCGACGCCTCCAGCATGCACATTAGCAATGAATGCACGATAGCCGCCTGAAAGAGCGCAAGACACGACTTATTAAATTCGAAAGGTCCGCTCAAAAATCCCGCCAAAAGCCAGAAAATAATCCGACCAGACCCTTCGATGGGGGGACAAGTGATAACTATTGAAAAAACATTCTCCAAAGGACCAGTTGACCTGGCCCAAATGACATTTGAGCCGGCCCCAAAATACCAAGTACAGGCTAGAAGGCAGCTTTAGAAAGAACTACATCTGGCCGAACTGATAAGACAGCCCGTCCCATCAGTCCACTGACACAAGCGAGCGCCCATGCTTTCCATCCGCCTCCTGTCACATCGCCGCTTACCTACTCTGACTACCAGTTATCTCCTTCCAAGGCACTCAAGTGCCCATCAAAAGATCTCCTATAAATAGCTGTAAGCACAAATAACACCAGGTACTAAGTATCTGAAACTCCCTCTCCGAACTCCTCTTATATAAAAGTCACTGACTTAAGCTTCGGAGTGCTAAAGCCCGGTTTCGACTGGGCCCTCCTTTCTTTCTCGCAGGTACCTTCATTCAGACCAATTGGCTCACTCCATCAATGACTTCATCTTCCTGGAGAAACTATCAATCCTGTGACGGTAACCCTCTCTCTGTAAGATAAAGTTGCTTTGAGCTTTATCACTAATTTTTTATTCAAAAATTAATTTTTTAAATTTTTAAATATTTAGGTAAAACTAATAATAAGTTTATCTTATTATTAATAATTCACTATGATCACTTTTATTATTTTGCTAACTTTTTTCCAAATATATAATAAAAACCATTTTTTATTATTATTCATGTTGATAATACATTTTTAAATCAATTTAAAAAATAATAAACTTTAAGAATCAATAAAAATGAATAATAAAATTTATTTTAAATAATTGTTGATAAAATCAAATACTTTTTTATTTTTAAACAAAACTTTGTTTTATCTAACATAATAAATTAAATTAAGAATAAAACTATAATTGAGAAATATTGAATTTAAACTTAAATATGAAATAAGATGTCCCGATTTCCCTTATTGGCATCGCTGGGCAACTTGTCAGGGTAGAAGGATCAGTGAGCTTACCTTTTCAGCTTGGAGATGATGTAGTGGTTTGGACATGTAAAGCATATTTAATGGTAGTTAACATCCTACTTTCATATAATGTGATTTTTGGTCAGCCATTGTTGGCAGCAGTGGATGCTTGTATATCTATATAGAATTTGGTGCTTAAAATCCCAGCCCAGGTAGGGGTAGCAGTACTTAGGGGAAATTAATAAACAGCTCGAAAAACTTACATTACAATGCTGAAAAAAGACAATTAAGCTTTACCACTACACACTATATACCTTAGACAAGTGAGATCGAAAAGCTGAAGCAAGAGAAACATTGCAAAGGTGTTGAAATTTTACTAGGAAAGACTCTACAGATGTTAGCCAGCAAAATAAGTTTGAACAGGAAAGCTCTTATATTAGTATTAACAGAATTTGTAAATATATTTGCATGGTATCCATCAGACATCACAAGCATATCCCAAGAGTTTAAAACTCACTTTTTGAACATTCAACCTGAATGCAAGCCAATGAAGCAAAAGAAGAGATACCATACCCCTGAACGCCAACTAGTTATAAAGGAAGAAACGAACACTTTGCTGAAAATGGCTTTATTAGAGAAATATTCTATTCGAACTAGTTGGCCAACATACTACTTGTGAGGAAAGCCAATGGAAAATGGAGGATGTGTGTAGATTTCACGGGCTTGAACAAGGTATACCCTAAAGATAGCTATCCTTTGCCGAACATAGATCTGCTGGTGGACTTTATAGCAAGGTTTGAAGAGTATGCATTTTTGCATGCATCGATGGGCTATCACCAGATATCGATGAATCCATCAAACGAAGAGAATACTGCCTTCATCACACACTGAGGTACTTATTACTACCAGGTCATGCCTTTCGGATTGAAAAATACAAGTGCAATATATCAGAGATTGATGAACAAGCTCTTCACCGACCAGTTGGGAAGAGAGATAGAGATTTATGTAGAAAATATGATTACCAAGAGCAAGACATCAACAGACTTACCTAACGAGCTCAAGGAAACTTTCTTCACTCTCAGAAAAGCAGGCCTCAAGTTAAACCGTAAAAAATGCACCATTGGAGTATAGTCCAAAAAATTCCTGGGTTTTATGATTTCTAAGAGAGAAATATAAGCCAATCTTAAGAAGATCCTAGCAATACTGGAGATGCAGGCCCCCAAGACAGTCCAAGATATTCAGAATCTCAATGGCAAAATAACAGCTCTAGGAAGATTTATCTCTTATTTGGCTAAACGATGCCTACCCTTCTACTCTGGACTCAAAAATTTGAAGAACTTGAAGTGGACCAAAGAATGTCAATAGGCCTTTAAAGTGTTGAAGCAATTCCTTGCATCTCCACTGTTGCTTAGCTAGCCCCAAATTGGTGAAACTCTATTTATATACCTAGCTATTTTTGAGGGAGCAGTAGGTTTCGTTTTAGTTCAGGAAGATGACACTTAGCAATTCCTAGAATACTACACCAGTAAAGTCCTTTGAGGATCTGAGTTGAGGTACCCAATCTTGGAGTAGCTGGATTTTGCACTGGTCACCTTAGCCATAAAGTTGTGACTATACTTGTAAGCGCACAACATAATAGTCCGAACCAACTCAAGCCTTCGCAAGGTATTGCAAAGGCCAAAAGTCTCAAGAAGATTAACCAAATGGACAATCCACCTTAGCAAGTTTGATGTAAGATATGAGCCACGCCTCATAATGAAGGCATAAATTTTGGCAGACTTTATAGTAGAGTTGTACACGTCGCCACCTGAGTCAATCAAATTCTCCTAGAGCTTATATGTTGAAGGGGCAACTTACTCAAAAAGAGCAGGGGTCGATGTTGTATTAAACAACCCAGGAAAAATTTTTATTCACGGAATGCACATATAGCCTTCCTAGATTCCAATAATGTGGTTGAGTATGGGGCTCTGTGTTTTGGCTTGCAATTAGCAATCGAGGTAAATCCAAACTCATTAGAGATATTTTCTGACTCCTAACTAGTGGTAAGCCAGCTAATAGGCAAATTTGAAACCAAGGAGAGCTATATGGTTTGATACAAAGAACTCATAATGGAGCTTCTAGCAAATTTAGAGAAGGTTGGGAGTTTTTGGTCAATCACAAAAATACCCCGATCGAAGAATCAAGAAGTCGACACCCTAATAAAATGAGTTTCCCTCAAAGGCACGGTGTAAACAACAGATATTATTCAAGTAATAATCTCACAACCAACTTATGAAACTTATTAGCTCTAATTGCAGGAGCCAATAAATGGTTAGCGCCATCCTATTTATCAGTACTTGACTTTAAGAACTCTTCCAGAACATCAAACACAAGCTCAAAAAATCATTAAAAGATTGAGTCTCTATGTCGTCCTAGAGGATAAAATGTACTGGCAATCTTTTTCACATCCCTGGACACTATTTCTAAGTATAGAGGAAGGAGATTATATCCTAAGGAAAATTCATGAAGGTATATATAGCACACATGAAAGAGCATAAGCTATAGCTTAAAAAGCCCATGTATAACTATATTTATTAGCTCACAATGGAGATAGATGCCAAGGATCTTGTTTGGAAGTGTGACAAGTGCCAAAGATTCGGCAACATCAAACACCAAGGCTCAGCTCAGCAGAATCGATCCATAGTCCATGGCTTTTTGCACAGTGGGAATTGATAAACTGGGACCTTTTCCCTAAGTAACTAATTAGCGAAACTTCTTGGTGGTGGTTATCGATCATTTCACAAAGTGGGTAAAAGCCGAGCCGCTCGCCACAATCATGCTCGCAAACATTGTTAAGTTTTTTCAGAAAAATGTCATTATAAGATTCGGGTTCCCACACTTGATCATTTTGGACAAAGGGAAGCAGTTTTACTGTTAAGTCTTTAAGACATTTTACTCGAAATTGAACATCCAGTTGTGCTTTACTTCAGTGTACTATCCTCAATCTAATGGTATGACTGAAGTAACCAACCGAACAATCTTATCAGGGTTGAAGAAGCGGTTGGATGATGCCAAGGGACTTTAGGTAGATGAACTCAACAACGTGTTATAGGCATACCGAACTTCCCTATGAGCAGTAATGGGTGTAACACCTTTTTCTCTTACGTATAGAGTTAAAGCAATCATTCCCTCCGAGATAGGCATTTCGAGTATCTGAATTTATCAATATGACAGAGAAAATAAAGCCAATCCCTTTTACCATTTAGATCAGTTGGAGGAACAAAGGGAGCTCACTAAAATTCAGTTGGCAGCTTACAAACAACACATGGCATCATACCATAACCGAAAAATGAAGTCGAAGTCCTTTCAAGTAGGGCAGTTGGTTCTCAAAAATGTGGTCACAGCTCAAACTGCCGTAGGGATTGAAAAGTTAAACCCTAACTGGAAGGGGTTGTATCAAGTCCATGAAGTCATCAATAGAGATGGTTATAGGCTCAAAGACCTCTCCGAAAAGACTTTGCCACACTCTTGGAATGTTTTAAGTTTTAATTCATTCTATAAGTAGTTCAGCACTATCACCATATCAATTTTGTTTCTTTTAAAGCATTTTTAGCTCATCGATAGTACCACCCACCAAGCATATGTTTGTTAAGCTCTTATAAACAAGCTCAATAAAAGATATTTAGAAGTATTCTTCTCTTTAGTTTACTATTGGCTCATCGGCACCCTCGCCAACCAAGCATATCTTTTAAAGTGTCAAGAGTAAATTCAAGTTGTTATGAATAAAAAGTAATGATTCTTTGCCAATTACACTTGTGATCATTAAGTTTCATATTACTTAAATGTTTTAAATGGCAGATACGCCAACTAAGTGTGATTCTCTCTAAAGACTCACATCAATTTATGGCAAACTCGAAATCGAGCAATCCATACTCGCACATATATAACCTCTAGTCAATACATATAAATCAAGCTCAGAAAAAGAATATTCATTAAACTTAAGAAAAAAATGGGGGAAGGCACAATTAGTCCTCGTCTGGATACACATCATCAGGCCAGGACAGCTTGAGCTCGGGATATTTTTCTTTTACAATAGAGGCTAACTTATTACCAAAGGCAATACACTTATCTACAGCCAACTTTACAACCTTTTTTTTAAATCTGAGCACTTTTTCTCGAGCTCTGCCTTCGTTAGCTTAATTTTCTCTAGCTCAGCATTGACGGTTTAGATGTTTTCCTTCCCTCGAGCAAGAGATACCTCTAACTTCAAGGCCTTTTTCTCAGTCTCCTCGACCCTCTTCTCAACTGCTATAACCTTGATCTCATAATCGTTAAACTTGGTGCATAAACTGGCTAAAGCTTGCTCTGCTCGATGCCATTTTAAGATTAGCTTGTTCATCTTAGTAATCATAGTGCCCATAACCATTAACCCCTATAGGGGAAAAGAGTTTCTTTTTTTAAAAAAAAAGAAAGAAAAATGGAGAATTGCTATAGCCTAGTAACAACTCACCTCAACTTGGTGCTTCTTCACAATAGAAGGCAGTTGCTCGGTGCTTAGATCAATAAGATGGGCCACCTCACTCAGCATGCCAAAGATCAGATTAGGGAATGTGGTGAAATCATAATTCTTCTTAGAGTAAGTGCTTTTCTACTTCTCCAAAAACTCTATAACCTTGACAGTAAGGGGTCGAATTTCATTACCACTGGAGTCTCCGCTCTCAGCTGTGACCTCTTGCATATCGGAGGGTGGCAACCCAGTGGCAGGGCCTTTAGTTGAAGACCCTAAACCTCTCTTGAAGGCTGGTAATCCACGATCTCAACAAAATATGGAGTAAGAATCTTCTCAATTACCAGAGCAGGCCTCCTTCGATGGGGTGTTGGGTGTAGCAGCAGCCGAATTGCCAGCCTTCTGCCTCTTGGCCTTCACAGTCTCCGCCACACTCAGTTTGTTACCCCTTTTCATAACTATAAAGAAAGAGACAATTAAAAAGTATATTAGCAGTGCCTACTAAACAAAGAAAGAAACATTATCTTTCTTTCTACGATGAACAAGTTCGAAGATATAGGGTTTAAGAAGCATCCTTAGATCCTACTTATCCTGTAAAATCTCCCTCCATCGAGCCAATATCTACTCTTCTCTCTTCGATAACCATAAAGCATTATCATTGTGCTTAACAAATCGACCCCAAGTAGTTCAAAAAGGAAAATCTTGGTGCAAGCTCTCTACAACAAAAGATGATTCTTCTATTTCTTGAAAGAGTTTGTATTACCAAGGAAAACATCATAGCCAACCCGAGCTTGTATGTAATTATGGTCTTTGATCATAACCCATTGGCCTACCACGTGCGTAGCTCAAAAAAAGTTGATGGTCAGGTCTATATCATACGCCACAAACCATACTTGCAAAGCAAAAATAATTTGCCATGTATTTGGATGGAGTTGCCCAATCATCAAATCATAATAATTCAGAAAATTCACTTTAAATTTGGTCAAGGAAGATGCACTTCGGCCTCTATATCTACCTTTATGCCATTATTTTATGCTTGCTAGAAAATTGGATGTTGGCTTTGTAAGTGGGGCTAGTCACACTTATAATGTATTGATCAGATGCCCCCAACTACCCTGATAAAAGAGGTAATTCATCAAACCTTATAATTGAGCCCTCATCTATCCTCACCTCTTCACTTGGGGAGATCGAACCTCCGTTAGACAAGCTAGGTGTACTATCATTTAGCAACCCCTTATCTATCCTCACCTCTTCACTAGAAGCCTTTGACGCACTCATGGTATAACTTAAAATAGAGGGAAAGAAAAAAGGAAAAAGGGCAAGATAAGAAGAATACAGAACAAACCTGATTGATCGAGACCTTTGAAAGTGAAGAAAGAAATGAAGAAATCTCTGATGAGTAGGAATTCACTTAAGAAATAGAAAAAAAAAAGAAAAAAAACGAATAAAAGGAATGAAAATGGCAAACAAAGTAAGAAATGGAAACCAAGAGATGGGAAAGGCTTATATAGAGAAGCCAAGTCCTAATTTGATGTACATGTAGAGAATTGAGATCTCCTCTGGTGGACAGGATATCTTATCTTAATTGCTTGTAACAGATGTTGAAGCGTACTACCTCTTCAGAAGCAGTGCCCTGTCGCCATCTCACGACAAACAAGAAGCCATGAGTATTTGCTTTAAATACGCAAGCATAATTCGAGGTGGTATCTTTTCAAAATTTGAAATGGATGTCTAGTAATGTGGACAACATAAATGTCTCATATTTTGGTTGGAGGGGGAGAGTGGGGAAAGGGTACTTATGATAACAAGGCCTAGCTAACAAGCTCGAATTATTTAGACAGCCAGACTAGCTCAATCCATTAGCCCAATTATGTTCACTCCTGTGAAGTATTCTGTCACACCAAACACTGAGGATTTCATCCAAATCAATTAGAATTTAGAGGAATTTCGATTCATCAAAGGAAGATAGTTTTTCCTAGAAAGGACTTTACTCCGAGTCTCTAAAAGAGGTACGAATACTAAACCCTTAAACAAAGCCAGGATCAAGTATAAAGGGTAAGCCCCTGACCATTAAAATCTCCCTTGTCGAAAAATCCCGGCCGGTCTTTTATGTTTTTCAGGTGACTTGTCGTATTAGAAGATCCAGATTCTTTATCCAGTCATCAATATCATAAAATGATGTACTAAAAAATAATTAAGTTTCAATACTAGAGTTTTATGTAAACATCAAACTAAATAATAAATTTATCATTTTTTTATTGACAATAGTTGAAGTGATTTTCCTTTTGTTAAAAGCTAAATTATTCTACAACATATTACTACAATTATTCACTATTTTTATTAAAAAATCAAAAAATATTAAATAAAAATTTTATTTGCATAAAAAGATGTTACATTTTTTTATTGTGATGAGATTTCCATCACATAGCCTTTTTTTAGGGATTTTTTTTATTAATAATGTGTTTTGACAAAATAATTGTGATTTTAGAGTGATATGAAAAGTATTTGAAATTTTGGATTTTTTACATTTTTGCAATAAAAGTACCTACGAAAATTGGGTGTGGGGCCTTTGCAACTGGAGGGTGAAATGCCATTGAATTTTGGCATGAAGCAACTGCGAAAATGGGCCAACATACCTACATGACATTGACTCCTCAATAATGCTTTCTAGCTGAACAGGATAGTTACTGTATTCTATCAATATTATGAAGTAGAAATAGATTGTAAAGGATTGAGACCAAATAAGGTATTAACTCCAATGAAACAAGTTCTGAGGAAGGTAGTGCCTTTGGGTAGCTGTGGAAGATGGGTTTGGCTCTCCACATCAAACTTTTTATTGTGCTTTGAATTTTTTTCGACGATGTTATATATATATATATATATATAATGAGTGCCAAAAGAAACGGAGATAGTGAGGATGAGTATATTGCTAAATTTTTCTAAAAATCTATAGCCATTTTAAGCAAAAATTACTACTCATCATCTAATAAAAGGGGAATCCACTCACATTTGTCACCACCATTTTTACTTTGCCCAATCTATGCCTTTCTCAGTTATTAAGTTTACTTGCTTAGCTACCTAATATTTCATTTTGATTTTATAGTTCAAATCATTGGCTTTCTTTTGTGTTTTCATAAATATAATTAAGCAACAAATTAATTCATAATAAATCATTATGCAAGATATATTAATTCATAACAAATATTGTTGTAATTGGATTTGGAATTTTAAAAAACTTTCAATATCAAAAGGCAATTTTACAGAACTTGCAGTAAGGATGTTAAAGTTGAACTCTTCATGCAATAATGGAAGAAAAGTATTATCCATCATATAATTGAGCCCTTAACAAAAGAAAAAAGAAAGATGATTATTCCACTTAAAATAAAATAAGAAACCATAATAAATATTAAGCCAAAACAGAGTTGGCGATCTATTTTCGCAGCTGCTTCATTCAACAATTGAATGGCATTTCACTCTCCTGTTGCATGGGCCCACACACTATTTTGTAAAAAAAACCCTATAATCTCAAATACTTTTCAGGAATAATTTTTTAATTATGTATTTTTAATAAATATTTACATAAATAGGGTGTGTCAGAAATATTTTATATTTTTTTAGGATTTTTTTACGAAATCACTTCTAGGTGTATTAGTTTTGTTAGAGTGTGCCGGCTGGTGGGGGAGACATTTTGCAGAGAAATTGTTGTCCCCTTCAGCGATTTCTCTGCAAAAAATTCGGCCCCCACCCATAGCATGGTTGAAAAAACTTTTGCTTTTGCCTATATAAATGCTGCCTAATCATTTTCATTTGCTTCACTTCCAAATATTCTAATTTGATTCTACTCCAATTGTTGTTATTTTCTATCAATTGTTACCTATGGAATTTTTATAAATTATATAATTTAAGTAAATAATATATTTATTTCGGATTAGTAATATTTTTTATAGTATTATTGTGTAAGGTTAATAAAAATTTATAAATTTTTATTTGTAATTTTATATGTTTAATTTTATGTTTGATGTATAATGATATTGATTTTATTTATTAAAATACAGAAATTAATTGAAACACTCAACCAACAAGCTAAGAAAATCGTACTTGTGTATCTATTAGGAAAATATATTTTATTAATTTATTTTTTGGTGTAATGTACTTTTAGAAAACCATTAGAAAAATTAAATGAATATGTGTTGTTGTTGTTGTTATTATTATTATTATTATTATATCTAAATAGCGTGATTACGTTATAATATTTATATAATATAAAAATTATAATTATTATAAATGTTATTAAAATTGTTTAAAAATGAACTGATGTAGCCATAAATAATTAGAAATGAATATAATATGTAACATAAAATTTTAATTTATTAATAAATTTAAGTAGCCGATTATTATTATTATTATTATTATTATTATTATTATTATTATTATTATTATTATTATTATTATTGTTGTTGTTGTTGTTGTTGTTGTTGTTGTTGTTGTAATTATTATTATTGTTGTTGTTGTTGTTGTTGTTATGTAAATATAATAAAATAATTTAATATTTTTTTATTTAATAAAATAATTTAATATTATTTATTTAATAAAATATTTTAATTTTTTTCATATATAGGTAATTGAAAGATGTCGACATATATTGACTTTTATTTGCACACGGGAGGAGAAATAAGTGTTGGAGTGTCGAATTTTTAATATAATGTATCTGGTCCAAATGTCATTACAAGGAAAATGAAAGTTAAAAATAGGCCAACTCTTCCTAAATCGGTTCATAAAATTCACGTGAAATTGGGTTTAGGTTTGAACAATGTAATTTTCAAAATAATTTACAAAAGTCCAATGTACAATCAAGAATCGTTATGTTGGATATTGGTCGATTTGGCGGATGATGAAGAAATAGATGCAATTTATGATTATTTGATGAGATATGATGACTGCAACTTGGTGAAATTAATTATTGTAGTTGGTGAGGGAGATGCAGGAGCTAGTCGACCCACATATGGATAGGGATATCAATTTACAAATGAGGCATTGTAAAAAGAAAATATCGAGGTAGGTCATCATCAAATGCTTAATGAAATTGGTCCCAATCAGCCTACACAGTCCTTTAGTCGTTAAGATATTGAAATGTTCTCTCAATATAATTTTGTTTGAGTCAAAGATGCATTACAAAATTTAGATAAAAGTGCCTAACCACAATCTTATAGCCACCGAAGAGATGATGTTTCCAATCAGCCAAGACAGTCTGTAAGTCGACGGGATGGTAAATTACTTGGAATGCAGGCTAGTGTCAGTTCAAGACAAGGTCAATTATGCCGATCAATTAGCCAAGTGCCTACTGCAAGGATGAGTTAACCCAGACGGTCAATTAGTCGAAGAGTTGGTATTTTTTTTAGTAAATCACTTTTTGGAAACAGATTAGGAAGTCATTCTAGTGAGAGAAATTTTGTTAGGGGAATAGTTACAGAGCCAAGTCATGTTACAGAACTCGATAGTCAACGACGTTCAATTTTCCATGTCCTAGATGTCAGTTGATGGCATTATGTTTTCCATGTACCTACTAATAGTCAATGACGTTCTATTTCACATATTCCTGCTGATAGTCAATGCCATTCTGTTTTCCATATTTCTAACATCAATCAACAACCTTTTGTGCAACAGGTTACCAATATAGTGCCTAATCAGCATGACAATCTTTTAATAAAAGAGATTTAGATTTACTATGTGACAACATTTTTGGCAACATTAAAAATATGGATGCGAGTGAGGAAATTGGCTATAATCCCACCACTGCAAATTATGGAAATGAATCATTAATTAATTTAGGAGAGGATGATGATTTTGAAGATGTTCCAATATACAATGATTATGCATCGCCTAATGATGATGTAGAGGCAGAAATAGCTAACATGAATGCAGATAGTGATTACGAGGATTCTGATCACATTAAATATGCCAGTCCATTAGTAGCTATGCATCCAATTGAGGAGACGGGCGAGGCTAACTTTGTCTTCCCATCAAAGAATTACTCAGAAATTGATTTCGATGCAGCCCAAGTTGATATTTCTAAAAATGTTCACTTTAAGACTTGGGAAGGTGTGTCCGAGTTATCAATCAGCTTGGTTTTTCACAGTAAGGATAAAGTAAAATATTGCATGAAAAAGTATTTAATAATGAGGAGTGTGGATTTTAGATTTGTTGAATCTAAACCACATTACTGGGTTATGCAGTATGCTATGGCTGATGATGGTTATAGATGGAGGTTAAGAGTAACCAAAAAAGGAAGTAGTTCTTTTTGGACTATCACAATATTCAACGAACCACATTCATACCTTGTTGCTAATGTATCAATGGATCATCGACAATTGGGCTCTCAAATTATTCGTAATTGCATCATAGGCATGGTAAGTAAATAACCAACCCTACCTATTGATGTTATTATAGCGGCTGTTAAGCAACAATTTAATTTTAACGTATCGTACTGCAAG
>CM075806.1:13553251-13575751 GCA_037975025.1 Excoecaria agallocha | reverse complement strand
TTCTAACTTATTTTTTTCAAATATTAACAAATTTTAATACATAATCGTTTTTTACAATAACATTATATTTCTAAACTATAACACCAAATAATTGAACAAAAAAACAAGGGGGAAGAAACTTACCAAGAACTAGAAGTTTGAGAGAGAACACCAATGGGGAAGGAAAATGCACCAAGGATCGGCAAAGAAGGGCTTATAAAGGGCATTGGGCCTTAAAAATTAGGCAAAAAAAATTGGTGCACTCGGGTCAAAATGAAATGACTAAACATCAGGGGCCTTTTGAGAAATCTAACAAATCACGGGGAGCAAATAGGGAATTGTTTGCAGCGGTTTCAAACGATGCAGGCTCTCCTCTCTCCTTAGCGCCGGCTGATACACACTGACAAAACTGCTATACGTGGTGATGGTTTCGTAAAAAATTTAAAAATTATAAAATATTTCTGACACACCCTAATTCTGTAAATATTTATTCAAAATTTATTATTAAAAAATTGTCCCTACTTTTTATAGCACTACAATATCTCAATTATTTTTTCAAAATACATTATTAATAAAAAAATCCTTTTTTTAATCAAATACTAAAATAAACAAGATATTTTCTTTTAATTTCTCATTTTGAAGGTGAAAACTGATAAAGGAAAATTTTCTATTTTAGGTACTAATGTAAATATTTTGGTTATAAACCAACTAAACTGAAATAAAGTATTATGTTGGATTTCGGCCACTAATTTTGAAAAAGAGCAAAAACTGCCAAGTAAAGGAACCAACCATGATAAAAAACAAAGCTAAAAAGGAACTAACCGAATTTTATATAAAAAAAAGTAATATTTATTTTTGTTATATAACCTAAATTGCCTAATATTTTTGTATCTTATTGAATAATGTCATTAGTTTAAATTTATTTTTATTATATAATTTGAATAGTATATAATCGGATCAATCGATCCTTTCATAATTTTTTCAATTAAATTTTATTTTTTTATTACAAAATTTAAAATATGTATAATTATATTGTGACATAGGATTTCTAAAAATAATTTAATTCACCCTACTAATTTTTTATACAACTGCTAATTGGCAAATTGCTAAAATTTTTTATGGGGTAAATGATAATTATCCGATACGGCAATATTTTATGTGGTTTTGTTGGTGTCAGTTCTTTGTTCAGTGTGACCAGCTAAATTCAGAGCCATTTGACATTTCACCATGACACGTAGGATCAAACAAACCTCCGCCGTAACCCTAATTAACATAAATTTTTTATTTTTATTTCTTTTACATTTCACCATGACTCCAGATTATGTTTTAATTCATAGTTATTAAAATTTGATCGGATCGGTTGGTTGAAATGATTTAATCGTGAATCAATCGGTTAATTCGATTATTAAAAATCGAATTGAAAAAAATTGGATTGAATCAAAAAACCGATAAACCAGATGAAACCTAATTTTTTGCTAAAAATGTAAAAAATCAATTTTTTTGAATTTTTTCACCCCCCCACACACACACACACATATATATATATATATATATATATATATATATTAAAAAATTAATATTTTAAATTCTAAATATATCACTTAATAATTTAATATACTTATTATCTATTTGGATTATTATAATAGTATATTAAATTATTAAATAATATTTTTAGAATTTAAAATATTAATTTTTTTCAAATAAATAAATAATAAAAATTTAAAAATATATATATATATATATATATTTTTAAATTTTTATTATTTATTTATTGAAAATTAGTATTTTAAATTCTAAAAATGTCACTTAATAATTTAATATACTTATTATCTATTTGAATTTATTATAATTAAATATAATTATACTCATATATGTAAGGTTAATATTTTTTGTGTTCAGTTTATTAGTACTCCATCTAAACATGAAATTATTTTCATGATATGATTGTATTTTTATGTTTCTAGCATATGATATACAATAATTCATAATTAATCACTTATAATAATAAAATTAAAATTATTTTTGTAATTTATTATTAAAATATTCGTGATATATATTTAAAATTTGATGAATATTTTTAATTTTTATATAATAGTATTCAAAAAATTATAATTATTATAATATTTTAAAAATAAAAAAAAATTCGATTGAATTCGGTTGAATCGGTCGAACCATAAATTCCTAACCTTATCGGTTCTCTATTCAATCCGATTTTAATAACATTGATTTAAATACGATTATTCATCCAATAAGACAGTGCGCACAGTTTGGCCATTGATACGTACCGTTAATCAAAATAAATAATATTTTTATATCTCGATCTAACGGTGAATTTTGACGTGCACGGTGAGTACAGTGGGTTGGACAATAGCCCTTTCTCTCATCGGAAAATAATAATTAATTAATTAAAATGAAGAAATAATGAAAATATAAATATAAATAAAATTTAAAAAGAAAGGGAAGAAATTAAAGAAGGTTCATAGGCGCCTCAGAAGGAGTAGAGAAAATTAGAGCCGGTCTTGCTGTTTCGTGGAATAAATGCGAGCCAAAAGCCAACGCTGCTTTTCTCTCTCTGAAACCTTCTCTCACTAGACCTCTCTTTCGCTATAAATATGAGAAGGTTTCCCTGCTCTTTTAGCTTCTTCTTCAATCCTAACTTTGTTTGGATTTGACCATATACCCAGAAACAGCTTCTCGTTTTTTATAAACTACACAATTTTTTTTTTTCTTTTGTAACAAATTCTCCAACCTCTTATCATCTAAAGATCGAATTTTGCAGATAATTTTCTGCTCATATACAGAGGTATATACATGGGTTTCTTCTTTTCCTTCTTCCCTATATTGAATTTTGTGATGGATTTATAAGGCATTATTCATTGTTTTATTTATTTTTATTTGTTTCATTAAATGACTTGATCCACAGATTTGAGCTTTAAATAGGTGGATTTATTGATCAGTCACTCGTTTCTTAATCTCTGCCTTTCTTGTTAGTTGGTTGACTTCCATGCTTTTAATTGTGTGCTCATGTTCTGTTTTTAATTCTTTTTTTTATACGTTTATTTTCTCAGACATTTAACGTGAAACGACCATAAATTTTAACTGGGTATTCTTATTTGGATGCTAATTCGCACCTTGGCTTTATTTGTTTGGAGTTGATTTTCATGTTTGGATTCTTCTTTTCCATCGTGTGGTATCTGTTGTGCGGGGTCTATTTTCTTTTTATTTTAAGCTAAGATTTTAGCTTTCTTGGTAGATCAAGAAATACAGACCTTTTGATTTGATCTAGTTTGTTTGTATTTTTATGTTTGTTGATCAGGGTGAAGCTTTGTATTGGAGTCATAGTTTCTCCATGGTGAGCTGTTAATAATTTGTTCTGTTCTCTAATTGCATTAGGATTGCTAAAATAGATGCCAACCACACAGGGAAGGCAGTTAAATTATTACTTTACAATGTGGCTCATTAAGATTGTATAATTTTGATTTAATTTTCGAATGCTGTTCTGGTCACCAGGGTAAGGCTCCAGCTTTTGTTGTTGATGATCTGCAGAATGAACACCAGAACGGATTTGGTCTAAAAACTAAAGACTGTGAAACAGTACTTACTGTTCAAAATAAAACAGTATGGATTCTTAATATTTTGATTTAAATCTCCAAATTGTTCTTTTTATTTACTTTTAATCAATGGTCTCAATCACTCTGCTAATGGTGAAAGTCTTCTACCGTTTCTTGTAGTATGTGATTGGTGGTAGTGATGTTGAGTCTCCATTATCTATTGGAGTTCAAATTTTTGATAAAGCTATCGGGAATTGGTGAGATCATAGTTCTGCTTATGTTATTGTTGCTTTACTATGATCTGTTAGATCTCCAATTACTAATCTGTTGCAGAATTCACTTTCATAGGATAACTCCAATTGTGCTGGGAACAGAACCCAAGCCATGTAAGGGTTACTCAGCTGTATCATTAAATGACGAAAGAATTTTGATCATCAAGAAGGAATCAGTGCCGGATGACTCCATTTGGTTTCTTGAGGTTTGTATTTCCAAGCCTTGGACTTCTTGAGACTTAATCAAACAAAATAAGTATGTGATCTTCATAACTTACTCTCTTTCTCTCTCTCTCTCCCTTTCCTTCTTTTCTAGAAAAATAGTGAAATAAAGTTTGTCTGTAATGTTATAAGAAGAATAAGATGAATTTGACGCTACACATTTAAATTAGTTTGACTCTGTACATTTAAATTAGCACAACTATACATTTAAATTAGCACAAACAATTTATTAATGTACAGCATCTGAATTCCATTATTTGCAGGTGGGCACTCAGTATGTTAGGGAACAAGGACATAAATTGGGGACAGAGGTTTTTGCCTGGAGTAAGGGTGTGTTGGGCAATGGCGAGAAGCCAGTTGTCATTAGCGGTCCCTCTGGAGTAGGTAAGGGAACATTAATATCAATGCTCATGAAGGAATTCCCATCCATGTTTGGATTTTCAGTAAGCCATACAACTCGTGCACCAAGGAGCAATGAGGAAGATGGGGTGCACTACCATTTCACTGAGAGAAGTGTTATGGAGAAAGAGATAAAAGATGGGAAGTTCCTCGAGTTTGCCTCTGTTCATGGAAATCTCTATGGAACAAGTATTGAAGCTGTTGAGGTGGTGGCAGATGCAGGGAAGGTAAAATGCTTACCTGTCCTCTTCCATTTTAAATATGCATATTTACTGAAAAATAAATATATGCCGAATCATGCCAATATAGGATATGTTGATTCCTTAGTTCATTCAACTTAAATTTTAATCTTGGAAAACTTAACTAGGAAATACTTAATCTCTATGATGCCAACAATTAGGATTAGTATATGAAATGATTTACAGATAACGATATGTTTAATGTTATTGTGGTGGCTTTATACCTGCTTTGCATTTCGAGGATGGCTCACCACTCAAATGGGTTATATTGATATTACATCATTCATCTCCAAACTTCATGTGTCCTTTTTGCTGTTTCAAGAAGATTTTTAGTTTGATTTTTGCTATTTCATTTGGACTGTAGAGATGTATTCTTGACATTGATGTCCAAGGTGCGAGATCTGTAAGGGCTAGCTCTTTGGAAGCAATTTTTATCTTCATTTGTCCACCTTCAATGGAGGCTCTTGAGAAGCGCCTTCGTGCAAGGTTAGTCTAACCTATACATTGCAGACATTTTCATCATATATCGTCCTGAACTGAATCTGATCTAGCTTTTGTCAATAGGGGCACCGAGGCAGAAGAGCAGATACTTAAACGACTGCGAAATGCAGAGGCAGAAATTGAAGAAGGAAAATCATCAGGCATCTTTGATCACATTTTGTACAATGATAATCTTGAAGATTGCTATGAGAACGTTAAGGTAAATTCCATAACTTGTATTTTACCTATGCCAAAACAGATTTTTTTATGTGGTTTTTTTACTGTTTGTTCGGACCTCTGTTTTTGGTGTAGAAAATCTTGGGACTGGATGGAACTATGGCGGCTGCCCAGGAACCATGTAATATTTCTACTCTTGTTATCATGATATTACGTGCACAATACTTGTTATGCTTGAGAAAATGTTATTAATTATTACCCTGTCAATCCAGCATCACAAGAAATCAATCTGCCTGCGGACCATTCAGTGTCTAAAGTTGATAACAAAATCATCATAAACTGTGGAACACCAAGCCTAGAGAAAGCATCAAAGAGGTTGTGAGTTCATTGTGTTTTTCTTTTTCTACTTTCTTTTCTGTGGATAGCAATTTTAAGATTCTTGTGGGGAAATTTGTGATGGCTTATGCAATTGATTGGTTCAATAGCATGATTGTTGACTTGGCACAACTGTGATTTGGATTGGACAGGATTGTGTTGGATGTATCTTCAGTCAGAGGAGGGGCACCAGGACGGACTAGGGGACTTGATGTATACGGGCTAGACTCATTTTCAGATGGATTGAATGGGATCAATGGTCTAAGCTAACGAGTGGAGTCGCCATGGATACTAACTTGTTTTCTCAATTTCTTCAATCTTTGCCTATTTTTTACTATAGAAACGGAACAGCGACAAAGCTGTAGATGTTGATTTGCTTAATAAACGCTCCAATTCCTTTTCCAATGATTTTTTTTTTCCGCTTTGTTTTAGAAATGAATAGACTTGGATTAGCATTTGAACAATTTAACTGTTTCCCTCAAGTGGTACTGAGAGATTATTAGTGATTTGTGCGGCAAAAAATAAATTATTTCTGGTCTGTGCGCATGCGCGTGTACATACATGTAACGATTCTACAAAAAATCACAATAGGATTTTAATTTTCATGTTGTATAAAGGGTCCCAGTCCGGGCAAGGGCAAAGTGGGTGGGTGTTCTGTTCGAACTTGTAATCTCACAATCCCTGTACGGTTGTTCAATTCTATCTTTTTTTCTTATTCTTCTTTATCTCTTCCCTTCACCTTATTATTTATTTTATTATGCAAGATAGAATAACCATTTTTTTTTCTTATATCATCAGGGTAATGATTCACCAACCCTGTACGCGCTTTTTTGAAAAGATTAGGTTCGGAATTATTCGAAGAATTTGTTATGGAGGAAGAACAAATTCTTTCTTTGATCTTCCCAAGAGTTTCGTCAATTTCGCGAAGGTTATATAGAGGACGAGGACGAACTTGGTATTTGGATATTATTTCTATCAATGATTTGGCCAATCATGAATAATTGGTTATGAAAACATGTAAAGGCTGAATAAGAATCAAAATTCAAAAAGCTTATTAGTGAAAGATATTCTATTGTGATGCTGTAATTGTGAAATCTTTAGTTGGGAGAGCTGGAAAGATTGCATCTGCGTAAAGAGAGCAGCTTGTCGAGAATGGGTATGGGGTTCCACCTACTTGCTCTTTACTATCCAATTTGTGGTATTAAAAGCATAGGCTTTTGTTCAACCACAGTTTTTAAAGGAATTAGACTTTTAAAAGAATTGAAGATTCAAGTGGTTTGACTTGTTGGGGTAGTCTTACTGTTTTAGTCTATTTTTTCATATTGAATTAATGTGGACGGTAGGTTGGATGAGTTAAGGAAAAGGGAAATTATTAAATCAATGTAAAGAACAATATAATAATTACTGTGGACATCAAAGAGACTGATTTTACTTTAGAATTTCACCAAGTCTAAAATTTAGAATCTGACCTTGAAATTGTTTCTATTCAGAAAATTAGTGAGGAATTAATTAATCAGGACCTATAAATATATATATATATATATATATATATATATATATATATATATATATATATATATATATATATATATATATATATATATATTAAATACCGATGGCTCCTGGTCACGGCTAGATAAAAGAAAGAAAAATTTCCTATTGAAGGAGAACTATTTTATTTATTTTGAAAAATGAAAAGGCTTAATATATAATTTGAGCCTTATATTTGCACCCATTTGTCAAGTCAGCCCTAAACTTTGATCTATCCTAATTTAACGCCTGAAATTGTCAAAATTACACATTTTAAACCCTTATGTCAGAAGTGTATGCATACGTGGCATCCTTTATAATGTGTACTATTAACAACTTCAGGTGTTAAATTTATACAAATCAAAATTTAAAGATCTATTTGGCAAATTGATACAAATAAAGTGGTCAGATTGCATATTAGGTCTTTTGAGAAAACCATGATTATTAAATTCAGATCGACTCGGTCGGTCGGACCGTAACTCAAAAAGCAATCCGAGTTGATTCAACATGAAACTCAAAATGATAAAAACTCGATTTGGCTCTTAAAAGATCGGGTTGGCTCAGAACTCTTCAACTCGAACTAGACTCGGTTTCAATCCTAATACGCGTTTTGAGGGAAAATATCCTAAAATAAATCCCTAAATTTTTCTCCTCTCTGTCTTCATCTCATTTCAACCTACTTTTCATTCTTGCACACTCATTTTGACCTCATCGACTCTCTCATCGAATTACCCCCACCTGACACTCTCGCTGCCGTCCACACCATCTTCTGCGTCGATGCTTCTCCACTCAAGTCCGATACTCTTGTCTGTTTGCCTTTCTTGCAAATTATTGTTTCTTCCAGGGTTGGCGTTGACCATATTGATCTTGAAGAGTGCAAGCGTCGAGGAATTGCCGTCACCAGTATCGGCCCTGCCTTCTCCGAAGATACCGCTGATTACGTTATGGCACCGTTGCTCGATGTCTTGAGGAGACTCGGTGCTGGGTTATGGCCCGTGAAAAGCAATTATCCACTGGGTTTCAAGGTTGTTTTTTTTCTTATATTTACTACTTTATATACCTTTTCATTTCTTTAATTTCGTGTGGATTAGCTTGAAATGTCTGATATGGGAGTCCCATTCATGTTTTGATTAAGTGTGTATTTCTAATGATCTCAACACCGGATCAGCCGTGAATAGTACTTTACGGCAGTAAATAGTATTTTCCAGGTCCGAAAGGACACTCGAAAGTCAAAAATATTTTATTGGACCATTGGAAAGTAATAGTCATAGTGAGCTCGGGGTTAAAATTTGAGGTTAAATGGATCTCCAAAAGTCAAAAATACGAAAAAGGTAGCGAGTCAATTTCCTTGATAGGGAAGAAGACTTGATTTTGCATAAATAATTAAAAATACTAAACAAAATCGGAATATTTTCAGATTTTGTGTGCCTACATGAATTTTTATGTAGAATATTTTGGTGATAAGAATAGATTTTTTTAGTGACACCGGCAGTTGTCGAATTGGACCGATAAGTTTGAATCTGACTGATAACGAACTCCAATTAAGCCAAAAATTTGTGTACTACCTATTTTTGATGTTTTAAGAATGATGGAATTAAAATTGAAGTAATTTGAAGTAAGGAAGAGAGAGAAATTGGATTGGGCTTTAAAAAGACCTAAATGGGCCTTAATGTTTAAGTAGGCAAAGCCCACTCATTTAAACTCAATTTTAGCCCATCAAGAGAGTATATATAAGGCTAAAAATCTGGAGATTTTTTCTAGAAAACTCCAGCCTCTTCTCCCTCTATGGTGGCCGAACCATCATCTCCTTCTCTCTCTCTTTGATTTTTTCTTCTTTCACTCCAAATCTCCCATAAACTCCAACATAAAAGATGAAGTTCTCTCTCTCTAGGTCACCCTAGTGGCCTCAATCAAGTGATTTGGGCAAGGAAAGATAAGAAATCAAGTGAAGAAAGAAAAAGAGGCAAGATGAACTTAAGAAAATTAAGTGATTTTAATTGGTTCTTTAGTGTTTTCTCATAGTTTTGGATGCATAGAGGTTAAATTTGATGTTACTTTGAGTTGAAAAGAATGAAATCATGGTGTTTTGGTGAAGGAAAAATTCGGCCAAGAGAGAAGGTGATGAAGGATGAAGTTGTGCTTTGTGTCAAGTGAAGAAAAATGAAGCTTAAGGAAGCTAAAACTTGAGAAAAGGTAAGTGACTACAAAATCCATTGGTTTTCCTTTTTTGTGAATTAATTCCTTTGATGTAACTAGGTTAAAAATGTTTAAATTTGTTAATTAATAAAATTATGTTAGCGTAAATGAAATTAAGCATGAGAGCAAATGAAATGAAGGCCTTAATGGAAGAAAGAAAATTTTTAAGGTAAAAAATATTGGTGGCCGAAAATATTAGGTAAAGAAAATAATGAGAAAATGCAAATAATTAAGTTATGTTAGCTTAAAATAACAATAGACATGATAATAAATGTCTATGAATTTTTAGAGAATATTTGAAAATTTATTGGAAATTTTTAAATATATATAGTGTATGTATTGAATGAAAATTGTAATTTATAGTGAATTAAATGATTATTTTGATGAAAAATGACAACAACTAATAAATAATGCTTAATTAAATTTTATTGACATTTATTGAAATTATTGTGATTTTATTTAGAATTTAATGTTAATATGTATAATGAAAATAATTGAAATGGTAATGCATAATTGTATAAAAATAACTAAAGTGATGAATTAATATGAAATTAAATTAATGTCAACAACAAGAAGTAAAAAGTCAACTGATGAATTTTTTAAAATAATTATTAAGTCGTAAAAATAATAAGAATAATGAATTATCGGTAAATAATTCATAAAATGAATGAAAGTAATGGAAATAAATTGATAAGTAAATAAAAAGAAAGATAAAATGAAGTTTTAAATGGAAAAAAAGGACTCAAATGAAAGAAAATAAAAGTTTTGGGGAAAAATAATAATTTTGCCAAAGTGGGTGATTAATGAGTAAAATAAGTAAGAAATAGTTAACAAGGGCAAAATGATAATTTCGGATACCTAACTGTGTCAAAAGAATAAGTTTTCATGGTATGGGGATTAGAATGTAATTTTACTCGAAAATGGTAAAAGAGAGAATAAACGATAAATAATGAAAGAAATTGTATAATAAAAATGAAAATAAATGATTATAATGACAAAATTGTAATTATGTATTTGAAATGAATAATCCAATAGAAAAAGTCAAATTATGCATTTTCAAGGCATGAAATAATAAATTATATTAATAGAATTCCTAATTGCGTAAAAAAATAGTAAAATAAAGGTGTGACTAATTTATCAAAATAAATTAATCAATAAAAAGTAGTAAAAGAGTGAAAGATTATAAAATATTTTGCTGGCGAAATAAAAATCGGCTTAGCGAATAATTAAAAAGTTTTGTACAAAAAGAAAAACAAAGTGTAAACAGTCAAGTTTAGAAGTATTGAAAAATAATTCGCAAAGAATTATACAAAAAGAATAAAAGAGAATTGTGAATTATAATGTTATAATTTGTATGAAAGACTAAAAAGTCCAAGTATCCAAGTGAATTATTGAAAAATAATTCACAAAAGTGATTTGAAAAGATAAATTCAATGAAAGGACAAAAAGTTATTGAATAGTCAAAAACACTAAAAGAGTATATTTGATCAGAATATAATGTACAAAGGAATAAAAGAAAGAATTTAAAGATTTTTAAATGTTCAAAAATGATTGCAAATACAATTGATTATTTTTGCCCTTAGTGTTAAGCATGTATTATTATTCTTGTTTTGAATATAATTGGCTGGCTACAGGGACACCTCTGTACCGCGGTACAAGTCATGGTGACTTGCTGTGCTATGGATAAGATATTTGATCTCCATAGCTTCAGTGAAAGTGAAAGTGTATCTGTTTCTGCTTTGTGAGACTTGATCTTTCAAGATCATTTCTCTATCTGTTCAGTGGGACCTTTGGGTCTATTTTCGAGTATCCTTTTTGAGAATCCTGTTATATTACACTAGGGGCACATCGAAATGAATAAATTGGTACTGTTTAATTGAATTAAATATAAAAAGTTATAACGAACAATATTTCGTTTGAAAGAAAATGCAAAGTTGAAATAAATCTGTAAAGGTTTTTAAAAAGTGTAATTAATAAAAAAAAAGAAATATTTTATAAGAATAAAATATTAAATCAATGTTTAGTTAAAATTTTATAAGGATTTAAAATGTATTTTGTTTTACGTGAAAAAGATAAATTTAATTAATTGATATTTTTTGTACCAATTACTATTGTGAAAAGTGATAAGTTTGGAAAATAATATTAATTTTCTACTTAAAGTTAAAAAGTGATGATATTGACATGAAGTGAAACTTAATGCTTAGGTAATGTCTTTCTGAAAGAAAAGTTAAATGAAAAGTAAAACAATAAAAAGTCACATAATTATTCAATGAGGAAAAAAGTAAAAGACATAAGTCTCAACAAATATTTGAACATAAGTAATGTGTAAAAGAAGGAAAGAAAATTTGACTGCAAAGTGTTCCGAAATAACTATATCGCTTTGCAATAAAGCTTAAAAGCCTTTAAATAGTAATGTATGTATTAGTTAAAAGTTAAAGTAAAATAAAAGAATTAATAGCGAGAAGTGTAATTATAATACAGATTGAATAATTGAACAGTAAATCAAGAAGTAAAAATAGTTTATTTTGGTACTAGTAAAGACACGAGTGCCAATACACATTGCTAAATGAAATAATAATTAAATTACTGTGGCTAAAAGATAAAACGAAAGTAATGATAAAAGTAAAAGTTATAGTAAAGATTAACGTAAAGGTAAAAGTAAATCCAAT
Source organism: Excoecaria agallocha (assembly GCA_037975025.1). Classification (NCBI taxonomy): domain Eukaryota; kingdom Viridiplantae; phylum Streptophyta; class Magnoliopsida; order Malpighiales; family Euphorbiaceae; genus Excoecaria; species Excoecaria agallocha. The sequence continues at coordinate 13,563,662 of CM075806.1, read as the reverse complement.
ATCGATTCACTTAAGAAGATACTGTAAAGTAAAGTTGAAAGTTTGGAAACATAAGAATAATGATTACTAAAATACGAGTTAATAACATGACTAATGCTAACCGAAGTAAGAGGAAAAGTTTAATGAAATAAAAAAATAATAGTAGCATAAATTACGAAATTATTTTTTATTCTAGAAAATTTTTGGATTAGTAGTCACCACTGGGCATATTTAATGCTCAGCACATAATATTTACTGCGTGCAGGTTTTGAAGTATTGCGGGAGCACAGTACACGGTAGATCCAGATCGGAAGAGAAGATTTTTGTTTTAGTCTGATGTAAGCTTTTGGCATGTATATACTTAGTTAATTAAGGTAAAGTCTGAACTGTGGTTTGACTATATTTATGATTATTGTTGGATGAGTGGTTGATGTAAACTTTTGGCCTGAAGTTATTAAATATATATTTAATTGTTGCACGACTGTTGTTTAGTTCTGGAATTTAATGTAATAGTACTTAAAGTGTTTTGTTTTGTTCAAAAAAAAATGTACTGTTTTCAGCTACGTTTTGCTTCGAAAAAAACTGTTCCGAGAAGGGTGTGACAGTATTGATAAGATTTAAACTTATTAATTACATAACAAATGATAATCAGAAACTTAAATTACCGTAAATTTAATTATTCAATCAAATTGAATTAGTCCCTTCCTAATGAAATTTTAGTTCTGCTTACCATTGGTGTTGTTTTTAACTGCAACGAGATTTGAATTTGAAACCTTAGACAAATTGTGAATGTTTAAAATTCGAATCACAAACTATTATCTGTTGGAATTTATACAATGTTGTACTTGAAGGATATATACATGTACATTAATGATAAGTCAAGAATTTAGTGACAAACCATCGTTAGGTTGATGAGAAGATGAGTTTTCTTTGGAAAATTGTTTATTCTGATAATATGTTAACATTCTTCTAACATAATTTCTGCCATATGCAATGCTCTGCTTATGGCTATACAGTTATTCTTACTCTTATGACACTTGAAATGACATTTTTTAAGAATTTGGCTAACAGTTATTACTATAAGGTGTTGTAAAGGTTGCGTAAAGCCGCCCTCTCTGCCTTCATTTCCTTTCACGACTCCACCACTCCCTTCTCACTAGTTTGCGTAAAGGTTGGACAACAGCTGTCTGTGCAATTTGATTGAATATTATTAACTGTGCAATTTGATTATTAGCTGCTTTTCTTTTTACTAGTTTTAGCTACCTCCTTGTATTAGTTTTTTCTTTGCTTTTAACATTATTTTTTTTCTATTACAGCTAAAGCTCGAAGGAGTAGATGTTGATGAAGAAGAAACAATTTCAGAACCATAGTTGCTAGCTGAGGTAAGTTCTAGGAGTTTATTGTGGTCTACATCCAAATAATATTTGTAGATAAATGATTTTTAGCTGTTCTTGGAAATAAACACCTATTCAACTCCTCATTACATATTTCAGAATAAATATTGTACTGGTGAAGGCTTTTATTAATAAGCATTGCTTGGAATTCATGCATGTCTAAGAGACTATTGGATATAGTCTTTTGTGAATATGATAAATATGGGATTCTTGTGATGATGGATCTTCAGATCAAAATATCAAAGTAGTGTTAAAGATGGCATTTTCACTAGTGGTATCTATATTATTTCTGTAGCAAATGCTTCATAATTATATTTTAACTTGTTTTAGAGATTGGACAGATCTTCTATTAATTATTTTTGGTTTGGCAATTTTCTTTTCAAATCCATTCCTAAACTTGCATAGATTTGTATCTGAGGATCATATAGGCTGAAGATTTGAGTTATTTTTATTTTTGTTCTTCCCTTTTATAAAGGAATAACAAAGGGAATTCTGAGCTTTATTTTCTTACTTCCTCTTTATGTAGATTATGAAAATTAGGGAAGCAGTTGAAGAGGCACCTGACTCACGTGCTTTAACTGATATTCAATCTTGGGTACGACTTTTTTTGAATACTATGAGAGTGGATTATTAAACTTGAGCATCAAGGAAACAAAGCCACATAATTAAATGCTCACACGCTATGATTACTTTTATTTCTTCACTTATATCAATATTCATTGGCTTTTGGTTGTACAGATAAAAGAAAAACTGCAACATTGGTCTAACTCATTTGCAAATGCTTTTCAAAACCAAAATTTTGAAGAAGCTATTACTTGTATTTCGAGGATGACTTACTATGATCGAGTTAATGAAGAAATAGCGAAGAGGCTTTAGGAAGGTACTCTCTAAAAATTTTGTGCAAAATTTGTGCCAGTGTCTCAGACCCTCATTGAGATTAATGATAATTGCTTGTCATTTGTTAAATGAATTTATTTAGATATTATTTGCTATTTATTTGATTTTTATAATTAAAAACTTTATTGAACTTAATATTTTTATATTGATATTTGGTAACCAAAAGATTTTTTAATATATTTTGACATATAATATTTTTAATTTTTTTATAAATAATTATATTTAAAAAAATAAAAAACTCCGAGTCAACCCGATCCAATCAGTTGACTCTCGACTCAGTTGGCTAGCCAAATCGGTCTTCGAATTGCTTCTGATAACATTGGAGAAAACCAAAAGCGTTTATCATACAGGTATTTTGAAAATAAAAATAAAAGCATAGAGGACGTCAATTAGGTAGACCTAGCAATCCTGTTGGATCGGAAGAGTTTGGGTTCGAGTGATTTTAGATTAGTTTTTTAGATTTTAAGTCATTATTTTTGATATCAAATTACTTATTTTTTTTAAAAAATTCATTTTGAATCTCAACTTACAACTAAAACTAAAAAATCAAACTAAAATTAAAATTTGAACCGTAAATAATTAGGTTTTTTATTTAATCGGTTTATTTTGAAATAAAAATTCAATTATATTGATTCAATTTTATTTTGTATCCAAAAACTATTAAAACCGAACCAATTGAATTATGAGTAAAATTATGTATTTTATACTTTTTTATATATGTATTTATTATAAAAAAAAAATCTTAACCCTATTCTTTTTTTTTTCTTTTTGTATGTATTATTTCCACTTTTCCATCGATAAAAAGAAAAATGAATTAAATTAAATTGTGGAATGGTAACCGTAATAGAAAGTTTTACCTATAACGCATTTTATCCGGAAAGTTAAGATTTGAATAAAAAGCATTACATTTTGTGAACAATTAAAATTTGAATTACAAAATTTTCTTTTAATTATAATAAATGGTTAGAATGCACATCCTCACTCTATTTCATCCAATAGTGTAGAAATTTTCTCTTTTTTTTTTTCATTTTCTTATATTCATATCTTTTAATTTGGATAAATAGAATAGTAATTTAGTATGCACACATATCTAAATCGTTTGGATGTATAAGCTCATTTGATCGATTTTTGAATATTTTATCTTGAAAAAAGATTTGGGTATGTGGCGTGCGCTCAAACTATTTAGGGGGGTTAGGGTGTTACGCTTATTTTCGCTAACAGTAGCTATGGAAATAGAAATGGAGTGGCACACTCACCGATGCATAGGCAGAGGGAGGCAGGAGTTGTGCACGAAGATGGAGGAAGCAAAAAAGACCCAATTATCGTAGGAGACTGTTGCAAAAATGGAAGCTAATCTCCCAGGGGTCTCCTGCAGAAATGGCAGTCCCCTTGCCACCCTGCATGCAGGTAGGCAAGTGTAACAATGTTTATGTTTAGTAAATATCGCAGTATATACATGCATCCCTTTGAAAAACTTCCTCTAGCAATATACATTCTGCATTTGAAGTGTGAAGGTGAATAACTCTCTCCAACAACTAACTTCAACTCTTCTCCATCAATTTAGTGAATTGGTAAGCTCTTTTTTTTGCAAAATTCCAGCTTCTTGAGAAAGCATGTTTTATAAATTTAGTTATAAGTTTAATTTGATATTTTGTAAATTTAACTTGTTTTGTAATTTGGTGACTTGAGAAATAATAAGGTATGTTGTTAATTGTAATTTTTGTACTTTTTTTTATGTAAACATGGAAATTTTATTATTGATATAAAATATTATTTATAAAAAATAATATGAAATATATATATGTGTGTTGGTATAATTTGATGTATTGATGGTAAAATTAAAAAAAATGCAAAATTAATAATTATTTATAGCATGAATTAATTGAAAATAATATAAATATAGTTAATTTTGTAGAGTGAAAAATGCATGTATTTTGTTATCACTAATTTACTTTACACGTGACTAAAATAGTTTAATTTGTTTTATGTTGTTAGATTTTTTATTTGTTTGTTATCATTTTTAAATTACATTTTATGTAATTACGATTTTATTTTAAGGAATATATATTAATTTTTTGTACGTTAAATTTTATTGTAATATTTTATGCAGTCAAATATTTTACAGATATAATACAATTATGTTAATATTTTATGTAGTTAAATGTTCAATATTTGTTTGTTTGTTTGTCGCCATGATTAAATTAGTTGTAATTAGTGTAATTTTTTATGATTAAAATATTGTTTATTTTACGTATTATGTTGTACCGCATTATGAGATTTTGTTAATTTATTATTTTTTATCATATTTAAATGTAGGTCATTTAAAAAATGAATCACTTTCAGAATTAACAATAGATAAATTCAGGACCATGAGTAAAAAATCTTCTATGGCTTTAAGAAAAACATCGAGCAGATACAGTTTGGTGCAACAATATAATTATATTTTAACTATTTAATTAAATATATATTTACTTATATGCGGCTATATATATATGGACGGTAAAATACACATATTTATATGACGGTTTTTTTCTATTTGTCAGGTTTCACATAACGTATTATTTGTTTAAAAAGCTAGCGTGGACGCTCACCCCCTAAACATAAATCAATGAATTATACAATATTTGAGGTTAGTTGGGCTTTATAAAGTATCTTAGATTGGAGCAATGCATGTTGATGCGAATTTGATGATTGCACTTTTCACCTTGTAGTTGGTAAAACAACCATCACAATGCAAGATAGTGAGATATTGGCTGATTTACACATAGAAGGGCATTCAGTAACTGCTCATTTGCAATATAATTGAAAAATTCTCTGCCACCAACTTTTAGGACAAATGTTGACATTCAATTAAAATGCCATGGTCATTAAGGTTTTTTAATATTTTGCTGGCAAATACTACTAAGTACCAAAACCAATGCTTCACTCATGCATGGATATGGCATTGTGTCAGTGCATTATTGTGTCATTCACAATCAAACAATTATCACTACACGAAAAATGTCCTTCAACAAAGGAAAATCTGATCGTTGAAGGTCAAAATCTGTCTTTAATAACCAGAAAAACTGATCGTTAGAAGTCCCTTAAATAAAGGTGTAGATGACTGGATTTACAATCTGGTCGTTAAAGCCTTCAACAATTCAGGTTGTTAAAGCCTTTAACAACCAGTAGCTTTCAGTGGTTAAAAGAATTAACGACCGTTATTATTCTGGTCGTTAAATCCTTTAACGACTGAGAAAGGCATTAACAACTAAAATATTTTCAGTGTTAATTATTGATTTTTGGAGACTAAATTTTTTTTCACTAACTGTGTTCACTTTCAACGAGAAGAATTCCAATCACTAAAGGTACATTCTTGCGACTCGATTTTCTTTCGCTGAAAGTAAATTCGATCATTAATATTAAATTAATTGGTAATATTTCATTATATATAATAAATATATTTAATTACATTATTAATTTAGATTTTCATATAAGTATTGTACCAAAATAGATAAGTATTAGTTAAGTGATATTAAGAGTAAATAAAATTAATTAGTAAGATAATTATATACTCATATAATTACATTAATTGATAAAATTTTATTATATAATAATTGTATATAATTACATTATTAATTTACATATTCGATTACTCATATTGTTATTGTGTCAAAAATAGATGAGTATTGGTTGAGTGGTATTAAAAATAAATAAAATTAATTGATAAAATACTTATGTGATAAATTACTTAACTTACATATCTATATAGATATTTGTAAAAAAAAGAAAAATTAAGTAATAGTTGAGCCATGAGTGATATTGCAAATAAATTAAATTAAACACAAATTATTTTAGTTACATATTTGTATAGATATAATAATTATTATAATAATTAAATTTTTATTATTAATAATTAGAATATTTAGTTTAATTTATTAACTAATTATTATCTTAATTTTGTGCATTAAAATATATAATTCAGATAATTATAAAGTTAAATTTATATAGTACATATAATGAAATTATAAATATTATTTATATATAATTATTAGTATTATATATGATAATTAATAAATATCGATTTTTTCAGTAAAACTCGATTCCAGAACAATTTAATACAGTTAAATATAGTTTTCAGTTCGGTTCTAGATAAAATATCCAAATTCGTTTTAAATAAAATAAATGATACAATTTGGTTTGGTTTTAGTTTAAAAATTAACGATACAGTTCGATTTTAAATTTTTTTTTCAATGTTTCAATTCAATACAGAAAGATCTAGGAGTGAGCATAGACCGGTTAACCAGTCCATAAGCAAAAAAATTAACCAATCCATTCATATCGATTTTTTAAAATTACTAACCATTAACCAATCTGTTATATTCGATTAACCAGTCCATCGATTTTGGTTTTTTGGTTTGGTTAACCAATATTTTTTGGTTAACCATTAAAATTTATAACATAAAATTATATAAAAAAGTAAGATAAAATTTAATTTAATTTCAAATATGTAAAATAATTTAATATAAAAATTACAAAACAAACATAATTTACTAGTCAAAATTCATATTCTATAAATTAACAGCTAATATTATAAAATAGATTTGATATTTATTGAAAATTAATATATTTGATTCTAATTCAACTAAAATTTTGGATAATATTAAATGTTATAATATAAACTCTAAAATATAAGAAAATATAATTAAATGTTATTAAGTAAAATATGAACAATATATATATATATATATATATATATATATATATATATATATATATATATATATATATATAAGTTAATCGGATACTGTATATAAATATTACTATATAATTAAAGAGAATGACATATATAAATTTTATAGGAAAATATAAAAAATAAAGGTATAAAAATAAAAATAAAAATATATTTTAAAGTATTATTTTATATAAATTTTAGAGAAAATAAAAAAAAATATATATATATATATAAGCCGGTTAATCATAAAATAACGGTTAACCGGTATTTAAAAATTTAAACCGTGACTATTGATAAAAAAATATAAAAATTAAAAATCATAATTGAGTTAATCGAATCGATTAATCATAAAAATCGTTAATTTTATGGTTAATTATATTTTCAATTTTTTTATCCCTGTAAAAATTCAAATTCTTGTAAATCCTAATTGGATTATAATTTTTAATTTAAGCCAAAACTTTGGCAACCAATACAAATACTTCAAAATAGGAAGGGCAGAATGGGTTTTGCAAGTTGGTCGAAGACTTTGACCAAAAACTGTTGCTTATAGTTTTTAAGTATATGGGTAATGAAATTGGTAAGCTTCATCTTTACAGCCTTTCGTGATTCCCTTCGCATGATGGAAGAGGGATGAATTCAAAATAACCGCAATATTTGACTTCTTGGTCAATATTTAATTAAGTATGAAAGATTTTAATTTTATTTTTTCAATAATAACTGTAATATATAGTATTATAAAAGCAGAGTCAAATTACAGCTCAAAAATGATGATGTAATACTCTGCTGCAACATGATTTTATTTACATAATTTCGAATTTTTTTTTTCAATTTTTATCTTTCTTTACGAGAAAATTTTTTAAATAATATTTTTTAAATAAAGATTAATATTTTTCGAGTGTGTCAAAAAATGGGATTGGGGTTAGAAAATGTTGCCGTGTTCAACTTAATCTATTAAGGAAGGAAGCCACGTGATATGTTGAAAAATGCAGTCTTCAACAGCATTGTCAGTGGAGATTCGAACATGTCGAAGAATACTTGTGTTAGCAGCGTCTTCCATCAGCCTCTGCCAACCCACGTGAAGACAGTAGACCGCGCGTTGACCATCGCCTCACCCACGGACTTAAGCATTTTCATTCTTCATTTTTGCATTCTACCACCTCTTCTTCTTCATTCCAAAATACCAAAGAAGCTCCATAGCCATCTCCGAAGAGCTCTCTCATTATTTTGCCTAAAAAATTACACCAAATCATTTTCTTTTTTTTTTGCATGTAGAAAGAAGTGAGTTCATAACATACAAGTAAAAGGTTAGTATAATATTTTTGTTAAGTTTTTAAATAAAATTGGTTAATATAATTTTTTTAATTTTATAAATAAAAATGATAAGTACTAATTTACATTATCATTTTGTAATGTTTAGGAATTTGTTGTTGATAAATTTAGAGAAGCAAAGAAAAAAAGGCAAGTTATGACTATTTATTTTATTTAATGTTGTATTATATGTTATAATGGTAGTTATTAGAATAATAATTTGATATATAGTGGGAAAATTAATGTTGATGGTAATTAAAAATTTATTTATTAGGTACATTATGTCAAGATTTGTGATTAGTTTGTATATAAAATAAATTTATGCATGTGTTTTATATGTTATATTTAATTAATTACTGGTTTTAGTTATAGGTTTAAGTTAAATATATTAGGTTTGTAAATAGTTATTGAATATAAATAAACTAAATACATGTATTTTGTATGTTTTATTTAAGGCTAAATTTAATTGTGTTACTATGTAACTAATTAGTTTATTTTATGTAAATTAAATTATTGATCCCAAAAAATGTGTGTAATTTAATTAATATTTTATTAATATAAAGTGGCATCGTGTTTGTTTTAAATATCGGTGCAATTAATATATTTTAAAAATATAGAAACAAATTTTCATTTGTTTAAATATAGTAATATTGTTAAGAAAAAAATTAGTCGAAAAAGTGAATATTTTAAAAATTAAATATTGCATGTAATTAATGGTAATATTACATTTTAAAATGATAGTAGTTTTGCCAACCAAAACATATGACATATTAATTTCATTTGTATATTATGCGATAAATAAATATATTATAATTATGTGAAATTTTCTTGTTTTAAATTTACAATTAATTAGTAATTGTTTTATTTAAATGCACACGTAACACATGGTGTTAATTTTGCACATAAGTTATTAAAAATATGAAACCATTTAGAAGAAAAGAATTTATAAATCCGGGACCTAATATTGAGGATCTTCTGACTCTAAAGAAGAAGCACCGAGCAGATGCGGTATGGAATGAAGTTGTAAGTATATTTTAACTTTGTCATTACTATATAAAATGTATAGTAAAATATATTGTTTATACATAATTTTGTTATAAATTTATTTATTTCAGGTTGAACACGATATTCTCTGTGGACGCAGAGTAAGGGTTGACAGTCACTATAGGAATATCGATGAAAGGATAATACCTTACTTGCATTTATTGGTTTCGATGGGGTATCTCAAATTGGTGCGATGAATGTTAATATGAAATTTGTTATTGCTCTTATCAAGAGGTGAAGGCTAGAGATACATACTTTTTACCTTGTTGTTAGTGAAGCTACAATTACTCTAGAGGATATTCAGATACTAACCGGCTTACCTGTAGAAGGACGTGTTGTTATCGAACATTTATATCATGACTGGCGTGATCTTTGTACTCGACTGTTGGGGATTGTTCCCCCAGAAGATGCTATTAAAGGATCAAAAGTGAAACTGACATGGTTGACTAACAATTTTAGTCACTTACCAGCAGATGCGACAGACTATCAGATACAATGTTATGCTCGTGCATGGATCATGCGTTGTATTGGTGGTCTACTATGTGCTAGCTAGGTTAATAATTATACACATTTTATGTGGCTGCCACTATTAGAAAATTTGGCTGAGGTTGGTGAATATAGCTGGGGATCAGCAGTTTTGGCTTGGTTGTATAGGGAGTTATGTTGTGTGACTAAGCCGGATGCAAGTGGACTTGGTGGGTATCTTTAGTTGATCCAAATGTGGGCATAAAAAAGACTCCCTCAATTTCGGCCGCACTTTACCTATGGAGTTATTCTAGATCAGACAAGGCAATACAGTTATAGGTAAAATTTGTTTATTATATTTAATGTTGGAATATTTTTAGTTTTATTTGTTTAAAAAATATACTGAAAAGTTATATATGTGTTGTGGAATAGGTAGCAATCCCCATTGAATTCTAGAAATTTTAATAATAAAAAAGTTAACGACTTTCGAAAGGAGTTGGACTTACAACGATATGATCAGGTTTAATTTTTATTTTTTTAATCCATGCTAATTAATTTACTGTCGTGTAAAAACCCCTATTATTCTCAAAAAATTTGACCAGACGGGAAA